>JAYMFT010368611.1:0-21949 GCA_038088735.1 Panulirus argus
ATATATATATATATATATATATATATATATATATATATATATATATATATATATATATATATATATATATACCTCGACATTTAAGTCGAAGTACATACTAGACATGAATTATTCTAGGGAAATTGACCGGATGATGAAATTGTTCTGCTACAGTTACCGCCGCCAATTACACATTAAGATACAGTTTCCTAAACACCTGACTTACAAATCTTAAGTGAATAAGTATCATCACCTCCCAGGTAGTGCATAATAGAAAAAAAATGTGAAAAAGTTTCCAAGGTTGGCAACGACAATCATGGTTTGGTACGGTATCTGCACGTGTGCTGAACGCAGGCACGTAACGGAACTATAAACACAGACTCGCAGCGCTTAGTTGAAGCGAAGAAGAGTTAGTGGAAGCATATAGGTAAGCAACTTCTTCACAGACCATACTAGATATGGTTAAGAAGTTAATAGTTTACATGTTAACTGAAGGTTACTATCGAGTTTATTTGATTTACTTTTGCCGGATTAATTTTAATCCTTATGGGGTAACTTACACCGAGAAAGTGCAACGTGTAATACCACAAGCACCTAGGAATAACGCTTTAAAGAAAGTTGTTAGACATTAGAAAGTAGTGGTTCCTGTCGTAAGTTGGAAGGGAAATGCTGTGTTCTCGGCAGCCTGTGGTACATGTTTTGATATACCCAACGTTCGAAGCAAGTTTAGGCATTTGGCATTGTACATATTCAGTCCAGTGTCCGTGTGCTCGTCTAGATTGAGAGTTTTTATTTTCTGGAATCATTTTCTTCCGCAATCATTTGTGGATTAAATAGAAACTATGTACATGTCGCGTGGCGATTAGGTGTGGGAACTACTTACTGAGCGCTGTCGATCAGATGAGGATACTAACCTTAAATACTTTGCGACCAAAAAAAAATGTTTTTTATTTGTGTATGACTATTTTCGTTGCTCGAAATGAAAAATATTAATAAAGGGTATGATAGTGAGTGTGGGATTGGTATAGACATCTGGGGATCCCCATTCCATTATGATAGTAAAGAAGTTACTGTAAAATACTACAGCCACATGATGTGTGAAGGAAAGACTTGCAACAAAAGGACAAACATTTTAATTTTCAGGTTGATGTTAGAGTGAATATTATTTAGTAAAAAATAGAATGGTTATTTGAAGTGAAATTATAATTATCATCCCCAGCTGTGCTCGTTTGGGGAACGCGTTAAGGCCACAGACCGAGAAAGTTTGTCGTACATCGCCTAAAGTACAGATTCATTTTGTATACTAGAAAACAAAATTCAGATTCAATTTCAAAATATTTATTATCGTATCAGTAATACATCAAAGGGGACATGAAATGTCGTTACGAAGAAAGGATATGTATTACGTATATTAAAAATCAAAGAAATTTCGTTACAAGAATTTAAAAGATTATGGCAGAAGCATCGTATTCATTAAAAAATGTGTGCAAAGCACATAGAAAAATAAAGATATAATGGGAAGTGCGGGTCAAAACAGTGTAAACTAAGTTGTGGCATGTTTGTCCGTAGCCTTAACTCCCATGAAAATATCGAATAATGTTCATATGACGTCCTCCCTAGGAAATGTTATATTATAATTTCATTTTTTATTTAAAGTAAAGAAGGCTTTCATTAAGTTGCACTCTATATTAAAATAAAAAAATCGGTGTAAAAAAATTTTATTCCTCCAGAAATAGATTGTCTCTAAAGTGTTAGTACGTCATATTTTCATAGAGAATACCATTCCAAGATTTTTCAAGGGGGTGAGACTAGTAAGTCTTCAAAGTTAACTTTAATATGAATGTATCTTTGATGAAATTTATCAAATCTCATTTTGTGTTTTTCCAGGCCTCTCTCATCAGCTACACAGATTTCAAGTACTATTAACATGGAAGAGGCAGGATCATTGTATATAGAGAATATGATGTCAGAATTCTTTTCGGCAGTTGGCTTTAGTAAAATATTGGAGCTGAGTGTGTTATGTTCTCAAGGCGAAGTGGATATTTTTACCTACTTGTGGAAGTTAGAGGAAGCCCATGAGTTTCTGGTACCAAAGATAATTCTAGCAGATAAATCTGAGGTTGACTCAGAAACACTTCGTTTTAAAGGCAATAGATTCTACCAAAGGAATAACCTTAACAAGGCACTTCAGTACTATAATCGCAGTATAATGACAGCCCCATGCCCATCATTTACCGGGAGTGATTTTTCACAGACTAAGTGTGACACTGAAAATGGAGCTTCTTCAGGCTGTAGGGAAGACAAAAACTCTTTTAGCTGTACAGAATCCCAGAGCCTGTATTCCAGTTTACAGTGTGCTGAAGGAGAGTTCAAGACTCTGGCTCTTGGCTATGCCAATAGATCTGCTGTTTTGTTTGAACTGCAGCAATATGAAAAGTGCATATGTGATATAGAATTGGCATTAAGTTATGGTTACCCAATGAAACTGCACTGCAAATTGCAAGAGAGGAAAATCAAATGCCTTATAGCACTGAACAAAACGAGTGCTGCAAGAGAAATGATAGTGGTCACACTCAAAGGATTAGATAACTTGACTCTGGATGAAGGGAAACTTAAACAGACAAAGAAGAATTTATCACTGCTATACCAAAAGTGCTTTTCAAAAATGGATTCCAAGACAAACACTAGTCCAGACAACACTGATTTTTCTCGAGTGCTTACTTTGAAAAGTGATCAGTTACTCTTTGTAAACAAGACCTCCAAGGTGCCCAAGCTTGTTGAGAAGAACCCTACCTTCCCTGCCCTGAGTAGTGCCATTGGAGTGACTTATTCACGTTCTGAGGGGATGCGTTTGGTGGCAGAGACATTCATCCAGGTTGTGTTCATACTGTTTTGGTAGTTGTGTATCATTACATATGTAGATAATTGAATCTTCTTTCTAGAAAGAGTTATTTATTTCCTTTTTATGAGGATTGTAGTAGAAATCTCACAGAAAATTAATACTTAACCGCACCTGAATTTGCTTTCATAATGCAAATAAAACTAATTCCTTGTTGTGACAGTTCCCACAGTAAAATCTCTTATTTTTGAAAATTAAACATAATGTGTGCATTTTAAGATTATTGCAACTCAGACTTCAAATAGATATTGGTGCAAGGAAAGTAGAGTCAAAATTTATAAGTAAGTGCAACTATTATGCAGGTGAAGTGTTGCTGGAGGAGGAGAGCTTCGCTAGTGTTCATTTACACCCATCCATCCTTTCCACTCACTGTTCGACCTGCCTCTTTCGCTGTCTCACACCTCATCCTTGCCCAAATTGTTCAATGGTAAGACGTCTTTTTTTTCTTGTTGATAACATTAATTTATTACTTTTGATTGATGTTTAGCTGAATTTCATTGGATGAAGTAACCTAGTAATGATTTATTTTTTGTTTTAATCTCTACTTGGATGTGGTGGTGATGGGGTAGAACAGAACGGTCTTAGAGAAGCAGGCTTTCACTATGTTGCTGTAGGGCTTGGGAGGTGAGTTTGATGCTCTCTGCAGATGACATGGTTATGGTGGAAATCTTCGGATAGAGCTGCTGCAGGAGGTGGGACAGGATGTCTTGGAGTTTGGGTGTAAATAGGAAGGAACTTGGCTGTTAGAGATAACTTGAAGAAGATATGGCAGAGTATGGAACCATAGAAATGGAAGTGATTCATGGGGTTGGAGAGATGGTTGTTTAAGGACCTGGTTCATTATGGACCTTGTGGAAGGAGAGGTCATTGCTTGATAGGTCAGAGATTGGTATGTTAGAAGTCCTAACATTGTTATATAGATGTTATTTTTGAGCCATATATGCAAATGAAAGGAAAAGGGTGGACATGTTTGAAGTGCTAGCCTAAGTGCAGTGTGTGGTGTGAGGTGGATTGATCATTTAAAGAATGACATTCTAACAGTAAAGTTGGTAGGAAGTGCAGTTTGATTGTGAGAGCTTAACAGGGTGGGCTAAAATGGTTCAGAGATATGGTAAGGATGAGTGAATAAAGACTAAGAAGACTTTTGTGGTAAAAGTGGAGGGAGGAAGGGAGAGGGGGAGACTGAGAACCTGGAAGGATGGCGTGAAGGTTTTGATGGTATCGTAGCCTGAGCGTTCATGAGGGTGAGAGGCATGCAAGGGATAGAGTGAACTGGGCTGACACATGGTATATAGCGGGAAACATGCTGTCAGTGAGCTGAACAAGGGAATATAAACAGGTGAGGGTATGCCATAGAATAATCTGTGGCTATGGAAGGTAGGTGAGCCTTTGTAAAGACTGGATGTGTGTAGATGAAGCTGATGTTTGTTTCAGAAACTACTTTGCCATGATGGAAAAAGCAATAAGGCATAAGAAACATTTGATTGCTTTTGTTTGTTTCTGAAACTACCTTGCCATGGTGAGAAAGGCAATATGGCATAAAAACACTTAATTGGTTAAAGAACATATCCCTTGTCTTTTTCCTTTGTAATGAAAGCTATATATAGATTAAAGTTTCTGTCTCTTTGAATGATTTCTGTCTCCCTTAGGGACAGTCAAGAAGCTTAATTTACATAAACATTTCTCCCTGATACACGTGGAACAGTGCAATGGAATTATGGCAACTGGTAGATTTAGGTGACAGTGTACTTTGTGTATGACAATATATTGGGAAGTATGTTATTTTTCAGATGCCATATTAGAGTAACATTTGTGGAGAGCTACACATTGGTGGATTGAGAGAGTTACAGTTATTTGATAATGTATTTATTTATTTATTGAGGAACCCCCAAAAATAAGAATTTAAATTTCTCCCTCTCTGTTTTCCTGTCTCACTCTGTACTCACTTCTGATTCCATAGTTCCATTTGCTGCCACACCCACCCCCAGGTATTTAAAACATTTCACTTTCTCCATATTTTCTCCAAAGTTATGCCCCAACTAACCTGTCCTTCTACCCTGCTCAACCTTACTTTAATCACATATATTTCTTTTTCCGTCAGATTTCCTTTGGGATGGGTCATTGATACCAGCTCTTCCTCTATTTTACTAATAATATGAGCCTCCGACATGGAGTCCTTCCTCAAGCCTGGATGCTTAGGACTGTTTCACCTGTATCCAAGCCTAACTCTAATCAGTTTCAACCCATTTCTCTCACATCTTGCTTCTGTAAGGTTCTAGAGAAAATCATTCTCATTAGGCATATGCATATCATCTTGTCTCTCTTATCCCTTTATCTTTTGACTTCCTATCAGGTAGGAGTACACATTGTTGCTTTGCCGAGTATTTTGCCCACCAACACGAATAAAATGTGCAGCCATCATAAACCTCAAATCTGCCTTTGATATTGCAAATAGTGTCATTAGATGCTCAGATGGATCACAAGGTGTCTGTCTGACTGCCTGTTCAGAGGTGCCCTCTGTAACTCATTTTCTTTTGCCTTTGTGACCCCACAGGGAGGGGTCCTTAACCCAACACTATTTAGTGTTCTCATAAACTTTTCAAAACTCTTGAACTTGATACTAATGATGATGTGCTATGCCATGCTGACGACATCTGTCTAAGCACCACCTCACCCAAGAGACTTCAATGTCTACTTGACCAGTTTACCCACTCTGCCACTTAGTGTGACCTACTTATTAATATCGTCAAATCAAAAGTGCTGATTTATGATGAATATATTAGAAATGAGAATCATTCCCTTGTACTTCACGATAATGACACTGAAATATGTATCTCATACACTTAACAAGTTATCAATATTGGTCCCTAATGATCCACAAACTTATGTATCCAACCTATTAAGAAAGCACCTTGTTCACCTACAGCTTCTTCATACCCTTACAGGGAAGAAAATTGGTTTGGGGATTAACATTGCTAAGATCTTTTATTTGATGTAGTACATGTACAATCTGTACTAGCTTATCATGCCATCCACCTGTCTAAGGTTGACCCAAAACTTCTTCCTTTTGAGGTGTTACAGTATATAGCTGAGACTACTTTAGATTGTCTCATGTCAACCAGGGTTATAAATATGAGAACAGAGCTTGCTCTTCCTACAATCACTGACTTTATTCAAGGCTTTAATGCAGTTTTTAGTGTCAAGTGTCTCAGGAATCCTGCATCCACCTCCAATTTTGCTCAGTATCTATGACAAGTCATTAATGATTACAGTGCTGTCCATGCTGTTCCACTGTCATTCATCAGGGTACTGCAGGTAGCTTGAACTTAACAGATTCCAGCTTCAGCCACTACATGAACTAATACCAAGAGAACTTGCACATCAGACCTCTCTAAGTTGATTATGTAAATTGCGGTCAGGGCCAGCTCACTTCTTATATCTACAAGGACTAATATGTGAAGAACTAAAAAATGTGCTTACCACCCACTATACCTGACAAAACATTGTTTATATATACTGATGGATCCTCATGGGAAAATGGTAAGGCTGGTGCTGCATATGACATTTACAGCATTATCTGTCTTATTCACTGTCAGCACGCAAAACTTAACCCTTGGTTCAGCTTTACCTTCTGTGAACTGTATAGTATTCTCAGGGCAATATCTCATCCAGTTCCGAGTGCACGCTGTAATCCTCTCTAACTCCAAGCCAGCTCTTGAAGCGCTTTGTGGAAGGAGTGCTGTGCAGAAAACATTTCTATGAATCATTCACTTTCTGCTTATTGAAGCTGACAACCGTTGCATGTGCACCCATTTCCTATGGCTACCTTCCCATGTTAGACATGAGCATTTTGACCAAGTAGATAATTCCACAAAATATACCTGTTTGCTACTGGGCCCCCACACCAGACTTTGTCTTACTGAATGCATTTTCTGCCCTGACCAAACTGCATTTGCCCTTGAGGAAGAAAACCTCTAAAGAGACTGAAAGACTGATTAGCTGTAGTACACAGGAGAGACTGAAAGACCAATTTGCTGTAGTACTGTGTACTATGATGATTTGAGGCTAAAGAAACATAAGTATGGAAGGCATCAGACTCATATCAGACTATGTGACATTGTAACAGCCAGAATACGCCTAGGATACAGGTACATGCAGCAAGTCAAGAGAAACCATGATCCCAAACATTTCAAATGCCAACACAGTTCTGCACCTTAAAAATGTAAATTAGGACACTGTATTAGTGAATATCTCAAAATCATTGATTTCAGACCTAATTTTGCCATGCCATGAGCTATCTAAACACCTGTTCTCAGATATATAGTTTATTCCACAGGTAATATTCTGCAGTGCATCTTGTCGACTACAAGGTATCAGTTGTCATCATGGGCTGGATTGTAAATTACTTCCAACGTTAGTAAAGTGTAATTTTCCTACTTTGATCATATTGGCCTCAAGGATCCTGACAAAGGTATCTTTTGGCCAGTTGAAGCAGTGGGTGCCACTTCTTCGTGAGGAAACAAGGAATCAACACCCAAGGAAGAGAGGACTAAATGAGGAAGGCATCTATGACCCTTCAGATTACCGAACTGTGTATCACTTAGTTCATGGTGAAAAACATACCAGGGGATGATGTCTTTCACATGTCTCTGATGGTCTTTATCACCACAAAACTGCTTGAAGCAAGTAACCAGTTTTTCATTGACGATGGTGTGCCTTTTATACCAAGTGAGGAGGACTTCATTTTAACAGCACAATTACTTCTCCATCACTGTTGGGGTCTAAAAAGATTTATTCAACAAATGACTAATGTGAAGGTACAGTAAATGCTACTTTCTTAATGTTATCAAAAAGAGTACTTCCAAGTGATTAATCTCTTTGGTTTTAGTAATGTAATTCTGTAGACACAGATTTGGATGCCTCCCAATTTTTTAACTTCATCTCTCATTAAAGTTTAAAAATTCAAAGTGAGGCCTTTTTGGTAAGCTTGTGTTTTATATGCTCTTTCTTAAGCTCTTTATTTTTCTTAATTTTTATGAAAGATGGTGGAGTGGTATGATATTAAGGAACAAGATTATTTAGGAGTGCCCATGTGAAGTATAGGTACCAACACATGCTTGAGTACTATATTGTGGTATAGGATTTTAAATTTAAGAAAGAGGAAGGAAGAATATACATGTATATTGATTTCATTTAATGTTCTACAGTATATAAAGTAAGCATGGATTGAATTAGTGTGTATTATGTGGTTGGAAGACATCTTTCGTTACTGGGATGGTTTAAAAAGTAGAGGGCTTGCTTGAAATGTGTTAGAACAAGATGATGCCCAGTATACAAACTCACACATTATCCATCACACACATAACACTTGGAAATGCTCTACCTTTATTCTCTACCTGTTTTCCTTCTGTACAATTTTAATCTGATTCTCATGTGCTTAATCTGAATGGTATCACCAGTCAGGACAGGCAGATTGGTTCCCAGGGCCCCCTTGACATACGTCAAGCAACTACAACCCACTCCTCATTTTTAGAAACCAATTGCAGACCGGGCTCTTTCTATTCTCTGCATCATTTACTGGGCTTATATCTACCCATTCCATTTCTTACTCTTGTTGTCCCTTATCAGACCTTTTATTCTAATCCCTTGCATCAACTTCCTTGGTGTTGTTTGTGCTTACTATAATGCCAAAATTCCCATTGCTTGTCTCATGGACCTTGAGTCACATAACACTGATGCCATTAGGTTCTGAATCTCAGTAACCTCTATACTCCCCCCCCCCCTCCACACACACACACACACACACTTCCTCCAACTTTTTATGACACTTTGTCCATTGTAATACCAGTCATGTAGCTTTGCTTTCTTAACTTCCAAGTGTTGAAGTTCTCTTTGCAAGGGATTTCAATGTGAACCACAGAGTTTGGGTAGACTTCATTAGGGATCACCCCAGTGTAGATAAGGTATTTTTCTTCATTCCTTAATGACTGGAACAAAAAATCAAACACCCTACATGAATTCCTAACTTGTCATGACCACTCTTACATTTAACTTATATTCCCCTTTGCTAAAAATTTGCTGTCTTTGCTACCTTAAGGTCCTTTGACCACAGTTTTATTTCTAGATCCTCTAATTGGGCACACCCACCCTATATCTTCCCTTGTAGACACTAACTTTGACTGTCTTGGAGAGCTTAGTGGTTATTCCTTTGTGGCTTCTTACTGACTTCCTCTAGGATGGGTATTACTTTGTTACTAGGATGCCTAAAGTTGTGCTGAATATATATTGGTTATCATAGCTAGGATGGAGCACTGCACCCATCTTCTACTTAATCTTTCTCCTATCAGTTATGGTCTGATTGCTCCTGCTCTGATGTCTCTTGCATCAAGGATAGAACATAACTGGTCTTGGAATTCTTCTCTTCCTCTGAAACCAACTCCTCTTTCATTTCTTCTCAAAATCACTGTAAAGCTCTTCTTATGAAAATCAAGTACACCTTCATAAAAGGAAAATGTGCTGACGTGAATTATATGAGATATCTTTCTGGTCCTTAAACATAAGTTTCAAGTGCTCTTAAGGAATTTAGTTTGTGTGTTATTTTTGTGCTGATGTTATTGGTGTGAAAATTGAATGTCGAGTTTATCGTATGTGATGCATAGAGTGGTTGGTGTTTTGTTCAGACAGACTGATTGTCTATGCAAGTGACTGAAGTGTGTGATGAGCTGATGATTATCATTTTCATCTTTTATTCTTGGTGACTATGATATAATTATTTTTTTAAAGGTAAATGTGGCCACCCAGGAATTGGAATTACTGCAAGTTTCTCTTGGAATCTACCCTACTGGGGGTTTAAGTAAACATTCCTGTCTTCCTGTGTCAGTGCCTACCTTCTTTGGCAACACTATGGTGCTGAGGGCTGTGGCCTTTATTAAAGCTGGAGAAGAGGTAACTCTTTGCCAAGGATCCCATTTTGCAAATATGTCAAAAGAGCTGAGGGAATATATTCTAAATAAGTCCAACATCATTTGCAAATGTATGGCATGCAAAAACAACTGGCCTGTGTTCAAAGATATTTCAAGGAAAATAACACAAAAGTGTCAGAAGTGTTCTTTGCCAGTTCAGTTTAAAGGAAGAAAATGTCATAAGTGCAAGCAGGCTGTTCCACAAGTGATGCACCGGATTTTGTATTTTTTGAAGATTTATGAAGATACCTGGAAGATTCGTAGTAGTGTTGAGAACTTTATGGACATTACTGATGAGCAGAGAAAGGTTTTGTATGAGATGACAGAATTGTTTAATAAGCATGTGCAACTGCCATGCCAGCTTTACTGTGAAGTTCAGGAGATTTTACACTATTTGTTTAGTTTGGATGGCAGTAATTTCTTTGTTCGTGAGTGATGAATGAACATTTGTTTTTAATCAATAAGCTTGATGTCTGTCTTATATATTAAGAATCTGCAGTTTTTCTTAATAGATATGGTATCTCACATTATAGATGAGTGTCTGTAATTTGTAAAGTGACAAAAAAAGGATATAAACACAATAATACTTTAACACCTTTATTGAACATATATTTACCAACGAATAATACAAATACATCAGCATTAAAGAGTGTACATGACCATTCTGAAATAGCAAAACCAGAGAATGTTATAGAAAAATTGGATGACATCTGTTTGATGCCATCATGGTCACAAGCCTGTTTAGGTAGGCCAACTGTTAAGAGAGATTTATAAACTATCAGTACATGTGGATAATATCTCTATGGGAGGTTGGTAAATACTTAATAAAAATCCAAAATAATGCAGTACAGTAGAATTAAATCAGAGCTTTATAAACACTGTACATTGGGAGTGCAGTAGAAATTGGTCAGGGATCAGTTTTGCTTGTTATTTATATATATAATACAATACATGACCATCTACAGTAAAGTTGCACATATAACACAAAAAGCTTTTCATCTGCCAAGCAGCATAATGTTCCTCTTGTGTGATTATCTCTATTCAGCAGATGAAAAGAATAATTCAAGTCCTGCTATTTCAGTAAATAATAAGCACATCATAGTTCATGGTAAGAAAACAATTAACTATATACATTTAACAAAATAAATTACACATCATGGTATCAGAATAGCTGACCTAGGATGAAAAATAATTATCTATATTTAATATATGTCTTATACTCAGTGAAAAAAAAATGTTGAAGGGAACAGTTATAAAGTTACATCTGCTGGACCTTGGCAAGACTTAATTTTTGGGATGACCATATGAAACATGTTCATGTTCAGAAAGAGAGGGAATGTTGGAAAATGTTTTCTCTTTTACAAAATATATATCAGAATGGCCGATAAGATTATTCTTTTATATTGATCTTTAGGGAAAATCATGTCTATACAACTAACTACAGATGAGAAACAGGTTCTAAACAACCGTGCTGACTATTCAATATCAGTGAGCAAGGACTGGCACTTCTATGATAAAGTGTATTCAAGTTTTTTAGAATTTATGATCACAAATATACAATGCTCAACATACAACCAATTGTAGTATATTGTGTACATCATGAGGTAGGATGCTAGCATATCCATTCAATTACCTGGGATGCCACTTAGATGAAAGCAAACCTGGGCCTTCTGGCTGCAATTTATGTTGCTTTTTAAAAAAAAGTTGGGTTCAAATAATTCCTTTTGGCCTCTGTGCATAGGCCCAGATTTTCTTCCTCTTACTTATGTAACCATTTTGTGGTAGTCTGGATCACTATGATTGCAAATGATATTCAGAATTTTATATTACCAAAAAGTTAATTGCCTCTTAGTATGTAGTTTTTTTTTTTTATAAAGAAGTGTTTTGACTAGTTTCTGGAACTCAATTATTGAAATCTTTAACTTAAGATGGTACTGTATAGAAATTTGAGCCAGTTTCTGGAATGCAATATTGTAATCTATAACTGAAATGTGTACAGAAATTTGAGCAAATTCATACGGAAGGTATCACTTTGCACACACATAAAGTTCTGGTTATCAGACTTCATGTTATTTCCAGAGATTTAGAATAGTATTCAGTTATTGTTCAAATCAGCAGTTCTAGAATGGACATATGCTTAAAGCAGGCAAATGTTCTTGATTGGATGTTGATCAGGTGTGGTTTTTATCATTAAGTATGATAGAACCCGTAAAATTTGAGTCTTTGTGGGGACCTCAGGAAATATGTTCAGTGACAAACGTCTGACACAATCCAGAATGGCTAGTCACTTCACAGAAGCAGTACGCTTAAACAATATTTCAAAATTGAGCAGAATTAACTTCTATTCGTTACATGGGAGAGAGAGAGGAGGGGGACAAATCAACATCTTTCACTATAGTAAAAGTATCATGTTTATGGTGACAAAAGGACATGACTAACAAAGAGACATTCCAATATTTTCAAGAGTCATTGAGCAACAAGCTTACAGAAGAAAGCATTAATTCTATTCAGTGGCTCGTATTCTTACCCAGCTTTCATTGGCTCATGAGTCAATGTTTGATGCTCAACAGTTATTCTTAGTTGAGAAATCGGTTCGTTGTTAGAGAAGTCTTTTTACCCACGATCAATTGGTTGTGTAAGTATCGAGCCACCTTTGACATTTGGCACTATACAGAGATGACTACATTTCTACTTATTTTGATTATAATGCATTAACCTGAGTTCATTCAGAAAACATTGGTCTGCTTCGAGTCAACTGGGAGAAAATGAAAAATGGTGGTCAGCAGCTTCAGACTTTGTTGTTATCCTACAACAAGGTTGATAACTATTTTATTTATAGAAAATGAATGTTTTGACAAATATGATGGGGACTAAAACGGCTAATTTAATCACACTTAGATCAACTTGTCACATACTGTTCCTCGTCTGCCTGCGCGAGGTACTTTGTTACATTGATTTCATTACAGCAACTGAATGACTCTTGTTTGGCTGTAAATCTTATGATAATTGATGGCAGGATCAATCATGAGGCTTAGGTCTATATTGCACATCATTAGTGGGGTTAGGAAGGGACAGTTTAACAAACGTAATGCTGGGTGGAAAGAGAGCTTTTACACTGAGCAATGTTGAAACTTATACTATCAAGTACCTGATGGATAACTCACTCCTCTACTACATACAGAACCCCACAGGTAAATTGTCTGTAGATTGTTAACCAATAACGTGTTCTATGAGGTTTGTAGATTTCATGCCCTAGAAACAGCACAAATGAATACTATATCCAGTTTCTGTTATCCCAGTGAATAGAATAGGGAAAATGCAAGCATAACTAAATGGATGGTTACTAGAACTGT
Source organism: Panulirus argus (assembly GCA_038088735.1). Classification (NCBI taxonomy): domain Eukaryota; kingdom Metazoa; phylum Arthropoda; class Malacostraca; order Decapoda; family Palinuridae; genus Panulirus; species Panulirus argus. The sequence continues at coordinate 13,194 of JAYMFT010368611.1, forward strand.
CCACCTCCAACTCTCTATTTTGGAGACTTAAGTTGAGGGGTTCAGGGGAAAAAATCAAGGTGAGTGAGAAAATTTCTACATACAGAACATGAGTTGAGAGGCACTAAAATTAGGAAATATTTATTTTTTTTATTTTTTTACCGAGACATTTGTATCTACAATGCACTTTGGACGTGGCTGACACAGATATACATCTACCCACCCCGTGCAATAATGGCTAATAGAAAAAAGAAAAAGAAAGTCCTGTTCAAAATTCTAGCAATAAGTTTTAAGTGTTTTGGACATGGAATTGTGGGTAAATACTCCCATAGTAATTTCTATATCTAAACGCATTTGGAATATGTTCAACTCTGACGTCATGTCTTCAGAACTCTTTGCTTTAATTTCGACACCACAAGGACAAAGAAACATGTCTAATATATATATATTTATATATATATATATATATATATATATATATATATATATATATATAGATCATGTGACCTGAGAGGCTTCAGGGCAGTATATAAGTACAACTACACAACCAATATATAACAAGTGTTGAGCATTAGCCAAGTATATGTAGAGAAGGAAAGCAGTTGCAGCTAATAAACATCCCTGTGGGTAACTCTCACTGTAAAGAGTGAGTCTCCTACATGTATGTGACAACTAGAACTGCTGGCTTCTCCACAACCTGTTCAACAAAGTCTTAGATGAAACAAGCATTTTTGGAGTTTACTGCTACATTTGGGATTTGTACCAAAACAGTGACTACACAGTGGTTGGCTAATATATGCATAGACTATGTATCCAAAGTGATTTCTATGTTAGTTCTAGCTTTCTTTAGCTTAAAACACAATAATGAAAAGCCAAAGAGAACAAAAAATGTGCCCTTGTTCAGATACAGAGTGATTAAGACCCTTGCATTAATCTCCTTTTCTGAGATGCTCAGATACAGATAACTTTATTGTCTACTGTCCATCCTAAGTCATGCCAAAAGCAGCAGGCATCCTGAATAGCTGCTTCCCTTCCCTAAGAGGCTTTGCCAGAAACAGGCTTCCTGATTGGCTGTTCCCCTTCCTGAGAGATAAGGCAAGAGTTAACAAACAATGATGAGTGGCTGCTTTACTTCCTAAGAGGACAGACTGAATGAGTCAGGCATCATATTAATTCCCTTACTAACTTCATTAAATATCAAATATGTAGTAGTCTTGGTGCTTCAGTTTAGGAGACTGAGAAGAGCCTAACTACTCCTGCTGATGAACTGAGCTCATATTTTCCACTGCTGTTTGTACTTTGATTCCCCGAGTTAAGTGAAGTTCCCTGACATTTATATGAAGGAAAATGCACAAATGATCATTTTACCTAATTCACCCCAAGAGAAGATGGCATCATAAATTTTATGATATACTAAATTCAATTAAGCTCATTCAACTGATCACAGGTCTTCCTTAGAGCACTTTGGTTTTCAAATACAAACTCCGATTATTTATGTTTCTGATGGGGAGTAGAGGATGTCTTTAGTGATCACTGCACATTTTCTAGTTCTTCCACACAATCATGAGGTAAACTGCTACTACCACACATGGTATTTAGTTTGTTTCTATAAGAAACTTAGCTCTCACTCAATTTGAATTCTTAATTATCACTTGAGTATTGATAATGACATCTCACTGTTGTTTGTGTTAGTATATTGATAGAGAGGGGAGTAATCACTTTAGCTCATAGCTCAAGTCATAACTTAGCATTCAATCTGTTATATTGGACATATTTTGACTATGAGTCAGCCAAAAAAATATCATTTTGAGATCTTGTTTTTTTTTCTTACCAGTAATATATTGGACTCTGAACTACAATTAACAGGGCAATTGTGTATGCTTTATATTAAACCTTTGACAATGTGTAGTCAATGGTAAAACTGTTGTAATTTTGGACAGTAAATTGGATACAAGTAGTGCCATGGGTAGTGGAATGTGGGCGGTGGTGGATGAGATGAGTGATAGCTGGGAGAAGCTGATCCGGCTTTCTTTAAAACTGATGACTTTCTCTCTTGTAATCTCCATCGTCCACATCCATTCACCTTATGAGCATTACAACTTAAATGGTACAACATGGGTGCAAAAGATTCGTTGATCATTTAACAGTACAACACGTAAACAACAACAAGTAACAACTTAGCCAAGAACTGTGGCAGGAGTCGCAGAGATTCCGTGAAAGGTTTAGCAAAAGTATTGAAGATGTGAACATATATTTTCTTATATTCAAACAATGACAACAGCCTTTCTTATGTTATCTGATAAGGATTATAAACATCTATTTTCTTCATTTTGTTCAAGTAAGAGTGCTGAAAAGTTACACAAGATGCATTTGTACCATCATTTTTTCTTTGTACATTTTGTATAGGGTTACAGATGTTCAATGTTGTACATTAAGATACAGTATTTGTAAAGCCACAAGGTAAAAATAGGTACAAATATCTTGAACTCTGATATGATGCAGATTGTAAAGACAGGACAAAATGTATCACTTGAACATCAGATACATGTATATGATTTGAACTCATGGAAAATACATCTTCCTTTGAACACTAGTTAAAACATATATTCCATGCATACTGGGTGGGCCCCATGATTTCATTTTGTATTCAGTGATCATCAGTCTCAAAATTTTCTACTTTCATCAATAAGAAAATACATAGGGTTAGGTCAGGTTTAAAACACTGAGCATGTGATAGAACTATACATGAGTTCTATACAGTGACAGTTACCAGTAACAGACTGGGAAACTACTCTTGCTACAAACATAAAATGGTGCACACAGAATAACTTATTATCATTTACACATTTTGAGCCTTACTAATGTAAATGAAATTTCACTTTCAAGTTTTTAAGGTATGTTTGATTAACAACCATTTGGAAAAAAATAAAGGTCTGTGATAGGGTTGCATTATATCCCTTCAACTCTATTACTACCACTGACGATTAAACACTGCAGAGCTAAATGTGGTCCTTACCTATATTTAACCAATACACTTAGTATTTTACTGTCTTGTGCTTTCTCAGCTTCATATATGAAGCATAATTATTTCTTTTACTGGAAATTTGAAAGTTGTTTTAAAATATTCAAACAGTGTACCCTTCCTTTAAGTGAGCCTTTCTGGTAACTAAGCAGCAGCATTAAAATTCAAATGGTCACTGTTTTATTTTTTTGTAAATGAAAACTTGCAGTAAAAATAATCAAGTACCTTAAGTTTACATCCATAAAGACCAACTAATACCTGTCCCATTAACAATGCTGATTTTGGAGGTATCTGTGCTTTGTAAATGAGCCTACACAAGTTAGCAAAATATGCTTCTTAACTCACAACTTCCTCACAGTCTTGTACATATCTTTCACAGAGTACCCTATTAACTTCTGTGCTTCATAAACTTTATCCCCTAAACACCTGTCTGTTCCTGTGCGATGCTGAAACACTCTCGGGTACAACTTCAGGCTAACTGATCAATTTCAGAATGCAGTGTAGTAGGTGCAACAGTATTATTAGCAGAGCAGTGTCTTTGCCATGCACTTTTGTAAGAGTATCCTAGATTAGTAATGGATAATTTTTCAAAAGAACTGCATTGTGTGATCATTACAGCATTACAGCTAAATGCCTACATTTAGTTCGTTATCTATAATAAAGCAAAATCCTCGTATTTCAATATACCATTGATTTTGCATTCTTTCTCTTTGTACAATGCATTCAAGAAAATATTTGGAAATCTCTATTAGAAAGACACCTTGTTACGTATATCCTTTACATATAAGTTCTGAAATACTACTGGCCTAAGTTCTACAAAAACTTAATTGTTACTTTCGTATACAATGCAATTTATACTAAAAACGTAGATTAGCAGTAATTTTGTAAACTACCAAAGTTTCGTATACATGAGTTTCACAAGTAGGGCTTATTAGCAGTCTTATCAATAAAGAGGAGAATAAACACCAGTAATTTACATTCCTTCATTTCAGTGTCCAATGCAGTACTGCCTAATCCTAAACTGTAGTGTTACTATGATGAAACTGTTAAATGTAAACTATTTAGGATGAAAGTTATATGTTGCATTTCAAACAGACATCATTGGAGCTAAATTCACCAACAGGATTTTTATCGACAGCTTCTTAATATCTGGCCATGGGTGGGTACAGAGACTTGAGATTTGAATTAACAGAAGTAACTATGGTGTGAAAATAGTTTAGAAGAAGACATTACCTGAAATGTCAGCTTCCTTGCAACAATTCATTATCTACTAAAGATTAATGAAGGAGTAATTTTTCTCCTCATTTAAAAGATGGAGTATATTGGTAGTATTTTGAGGTCTAAAACCACTGGAATCTTTAAACAGTAGTTGCTACAGAGACAGCAGCAAAACATGGATTTCTCGAACAAAGCTTGTGTTTGATCACATTCACCATGTCTAGAATTGTCTTTATAGTTTAATGGTATTTGATGTGTAAAACAGTGTTTAGAGAAACATGGAGGTAAACTGTTGAGAAGGTGTGTCAGTCATCTTAGTGCTGTACTATAATCAAATATATCACTTAAATACTTATGATGTAATGTCAGATACTGTGAATTATTTAATCAATCACGTTTATGTTGCCTCACTGTAACTGTAATTTTTATTGGAATGTGATACGAAAGTGTTAAACACTAGATGCAAAGCTGTTTTGAAAAGTTGACACCTAATATATCAAATTGCAGTTGTGAAAAACTAAGCCCTGAGTAATAAAAACTAATGTTCTTTTTAGGAAAAGGCATATTGTAGCCATAACAGCTCAGACATGTCAAGAACATACTGTATATCAAAATAATTAAACTGGTTTCACCATATTCTATATATCTCATTGAAGAATGAAGATCCCTCAGCAGATCACAGTTACAGGTTTGTATCACAATATCAGTACATGTTTGATGGCTGTTTGTATGCTTGATAGAAAAGCTACTCAGAGAGGTTTGTTTCTGAGAGTGACAATCTTATTTTCTTTTCAGTTCAATATATAAATAGATAATGATCTAAAATTTAGAAGTGACATACTAAAATTATGAACCTCTGTTATTTAAAAACAAATGCAATTCCACACACTGCCATTTTGTAATTCCATAAGGTTTATTTAAATGGTCCATTTTAATTGAGATACAAAGACTGAAACAAGCATAGATATAATTAAATAATGCTTTTCAAGAGATCTTTTACAAGAACTGAAAATATTTTCAGTAGATACATGTCTTACATTTCATGAATCTGTTGTTTAGTAAATATTAACACAAATTACTTCCAATAAATATACCAGTGTTTTGTATGATTTTTCTTTATATATGATAAACATAAGTAATAACCATCAAATTTTAAACCTATATCTCTCCCTTATGTGGGCCACATCCATCTAATACATCACTGGGTGTTGCTTTTGCTTGTCTTGCATTGCCCTAACCTACTACGACTGCACTGGGATCTCAAGAGAAGGATTTGCACAAACATTTACAACTAATAAACTATACATAAAGATGTACAGTTATGGCCAAAATATCTGGGTATCCATGGTTCCAAGTTATGCTCAGTCTGTGAGACATAACAACCTATACCTTCCAGGTACTCCAGAAATACTGACTAAATAAATAACCAACCAAAACCAACTTTTCTAAGTATATACCTTAAAAATAGGACCCTGTCATAAAAATGCTAGAAACCTGGATTAAAAATAATGTTGAAATATATTCCGTGACTTAATTGTTGACTTAGAAAGATAATGTTACTAAATACTGTAATGCCATACAATCTAGGAAACTAATTTACCTTTGTTGAAACTAAAAAGTTTTATATTATTTTTACCTTTCATTAATGTTGTTATTTACTTAAGGCTCTTCAAGTGTAATGTATTCTATGAACACTGATAAGGCTATACTTAATAGTTACCAACAAGTCATTTTAATAAATTTACGTAAGTTATTGCATTTCGTGTTGTAGTCATCCTAACCAGTGATTTAGTTTTCAAGACCACTCACACTTTTCCTAATAACTATCAAAAGAAAAACACTTCAATAAAAAATCTTTCTTTCATGAAACTTGGTAATATTATGTGGCATTCTACTGAGCAACACCAGTGTAGGAAAAAAATGTCTGTGACCAAATAAGTTTCCAAAGATGGTTATAAGTAATGGTCTAAATTTTCATTGCATAACCACAATAATTAAAAATATTGCAAAAACTCGTGTAGCTTTTGCTTCTCTTGACAATAATAATGAAAAGGAACTCTGTAGCACTTACTATTTTATATGCGATGTCCTTCTGGAGTGAATATTCTTAGTAATAGCATCGGCAACATAGATGCTTATCAATTCAATACTACAATTTTTAAAATTTGATTTCTCTTTTAGTGTCACAAACCACATGTAAATATATTTCAGATAACTGGATGGTTGTTTGTTCGTATGTCGTGTAGCAGTATGTATGGGCTTTTGCATAATTTGCACGTGTTCTTATGCATATGCGTGTAGTTACTTATTTGTTCATATCCTCAAGGAGACAGCTTTATGCTTAAGGGTTCCATCTCTAAACCCCACATATTTATATTACAGATTTTAAATTACCATTGCTATCTGCATTTACAGTACTTAGCTGTGTTCAATGTCTTCCATGTATCCATGACTGATGCTGAAGATGACTTTCTTCATGTTCATTCTAACACTTTTCTTGCCAAGCTTCCGGATGTCATCATTTTAGAATACTTTCTGACATAAAGAAACTGCTTCATGATAGCATTATCTTGACCCATAAAGAATTCATAAGTTCTCTCTATGTCTCCACATATCTTCCTTTCCTCTAATGTGTGCAGATTAAGGGTTTTCATTTGCTTCTATTAACTATTTCACTCAATTCTGGTGCCATCCTTGTTGTTCTTTGTTGGATCCTTTAATGTGCTCATTCATTGGAAGAGACCAAGTTATTGGAGGACCCTCTCGTTTGGGTCAGATTTTTCACATATTCATTCTTAAATCTTTCAATCATAACTACGATGTACAATTTTTTGGTCCTGTCCTATGTATGTATGTCATTCATCCTGAATTTTTCTGTCTACAGCTGAAGAATGTATGCAGCAGATGTATGTATAAATGCCATATGTCACCGTAATTCTTACAAGCCTGCAGATATATCCACAAAGGTTAGCTATGCAGGGCTTCCTGCTGTAGTGCACAGGACAAGTAGATGAGATTTTATTGGTTTTAGATAACAGTAACTGCCAGCTATTATATTTGGAGATATTTGGAAGACTTGGGGATTGAATCTGAATGTACTGTTGGGGTAGACTCAGTTCCCAAGTATAACAAGAAAAAAAGATGAAAGATAATGCAATGGGCCTGGCTTTACATGGCATGACCTGCCAATATTTAAATGCCTGAGCATCATGCCAAAGTTTAAATATCTCTGATGTGCTAGGTTTAAATATCAGGATGTTTCAATGGCTCACATTAATGATTTTCAATATCTAAAATTTTGTAGAAATTGATTAGTCTGGGGGAAAACTGTCTGATGATGTTAGGACTGAAAAGGTAAAACATTTCATTGTCCATGGATTTGAAAGGCAAAATATAGTTTGCCTCTATCATGCTTCTCATACGAATTTTTATTGATAAATTTGTTATGACACTTCCAATGTGCCTTTCACAGACTGATTCCTGTATTGAAGTTTTTAACCTTAATGTAAGTCAGTATAATCTCTTCACACCCTTTCCCAATATTTTCCAATGAGGAATTTTATAATCCATTTCTCTGACCATTCTGGCTAAATCTGCTTGCAACATATTGCACTCCTTGCGATTCTGCACTTCTTTCATAATTTTTGTTAATCAGCAAATATGTTGGTTTGATTATATATTTCATATGATATTATTTACATAGATTATAAAGGGTAATGGTTCTAACATTAAGCCTTAGGGGATTCCACTTGTTATTCCTCAGTTTCTGTCAGGTTGCCATTAGTACATTGAAATATCTTGTAACATAAGCTTGAAAATATACCTTAATCCATAATCCATTTTTGGGAAAAAGTATGAAATGCCCACTGGCAGTCCATGAGTACACAATTCACACATTTTTTGGGGCAAGATATTGCTAACATTCTTGCAGAAATCCAATACACCTGTTTTCTAAAGCATGTAGATCATGCTTGTTAATGAAACTAGCCAGTAGTTTAAGGTTGCCTCTGAATAACAGAGCTACATTAGTAAGCCCCTATTCCTATGAAAGAGTACCCTTTTCAAGTGAGATCATATATATCCTCAGTGGCTTATCTTGGGTCCCCACACATAAGAATCCATGAATACATACATACATATGGAGGGTTATCATTTGATTCATGAGCCTTGTGTACTTCCAGGTTCATTGTGAGCTTTCTAGCTTCTATAGGTTTCTTTCAGTGTTTTTCAGTAGCACTGGAATTTCAACACATCTAAGGTTTATACACTCAGAAACTTTATATTTAGCTCTTCATTATGCCCTCGTGTGTCACTAACATTTTTCAGGTTCAATGATCTTACTGTTTGGTCCCTTATCAGTAATTCTTAATGTGTATGTGAGTGAGGATGAAACAGATTCTTTTATAATCATCTGTTTACATATAAAAAGAAGAAATTTTAGACTTGCATGGTCCCATCTCTTGCCCTTGCAATTCTTCTTTAGATTTTTTTTTTAATTTTTTCATCACTGTTCTCATCAAATGTTCCACTTATCATA
>JAYMFT010368622.1:0-21949 GCA_038088735.1 Panulirus argus
CACTCAGTCTCTAGCTGTCATGTGTAATGCACTGAAACCACAGCTCCCTTTCCACATCCAGGCCCCACAGACTTTTCTGTGGCTTACCCCAGACGCTTCATATATATATATATAATATATATATATGACTCATTGACAGAGAAATATATATCAATTCTTTAGGTTCACCTTATCCAAGGATGAACAAATTTAGCCCCCTACAGCAGAAGCAATTTTTCACTGACGTAGAAAGGGACAGTCTAGGCAGGGATGCGAGACTCGTCCTCCATATTCAGAGATGCCACCGTAGGGCAAAAGGGCCGTTGGGTAACGTGGCCGCGAGTGTGGTTCTCAGAGGCGAAGTCTTGTAGCACACTGAGAGACGACATGTGCTGGGTTCTTGTAGATAATGGCCGGAAACTTTCTGACGTACGGACACACGGACATGAGTTTGATCCACTGTGACGTCACTCTCGAAGAGAGGAAATGAGTATGACGAACAATACGCCATAACACACACACACACACACACACACACACTTGCATTACTGCTAAAGTTAAACTTAAAAAAAAAACGCCAAAATATTCCTCATTGGCGTTCATTTTCACCTCATGGCAACATTAACCGTCCAACACTCCGCCCACCTACCCCAAACCCCCGCCGCCCAAGCTAACCTCCTACGAGGAAACATTAACCCCAGCTATCCATTGCCTCCGGCGCGTAAGTACCTCCGCCTCTCCCTTCCTAAGACAGACGCGTCTACCTAACGTTTATCACGCTGGAAGGTCTGCCTGGTTTTCGCGCCGGGGAAATGGCTACCTGAAAATCCTCGTGTTACATAGCTCTAAACGCTCGATATTTGCAAGACCAGTGACTTAAGATACAGTGCAGTTATTTCCAAAATGATTGATGTAAATCGTAAGATATGTAAAGGACGAATAAATGGAGCAAACAGCCATCAAACAACGATAAAGGGAGGAACTACATGCAGGGGCGGAAACTAGCTGCCGGGGTGGCGGGAAAGCGCTTGTCGTAGCATATGCCTGGCGCAACGTCGGCTACTTCTGGCTTGCAGACTTTGTCCGACGCTGAAGGGATGGGAGACTGTAATATGAACACCTTACATCATACAGCTGTTGCAGAAGTCAACACGATACTGAATGCGGTCAATATGGTGTATTCTTGAGACGTGGTGGGCGTCATGTGCGAGCGAGAATTGCTGGCCAACATTTCTTGGCTATTTATACCGAACAGGCATTTACTAGCGTAGCTAGGGGAAACTATCATATCTGAAGACAATTCGTATTTTTGCGTTTGAAAATCGCTCGAAACATTCACTTAAATGAGATTTTCTCCGCGTTATTTTCATCCTCAGTCACGTGCCCAAGTTAAACGAAGTGTGGCAAAATATAGAACGAACGTATTCCAAACAATACTACGTTAGAATACATCAACAACATTATCCGTAAAACTATTGGCCAACTGTTGCATCGAGAGAGAGAGAGAGAGAGAGAGAGAGAGAGAGAGAGAGGGCTGGGCGCGCGTGGGTGGAGCTAGGTGTCTAGGAGGGAGAGAGGGAGGGAGGGAGGCAATGCGACACATACCGTCACGTCTCACAAAGTTCACTCCTCCCAATAAGCAATTAAAACGCGCACGCCCAGCCAGCCCCGACTCCTTTTTCAGGAAGTACACCGAGGAGGATTTCCCTGCAGTTTACTAGCTATTAAAGGTATTATCACCAACGTAATCATAAGTTATCTTACGATATCATCACTAATATTCGTTTTTAATGTTATCAACTTCAGAGAAGTACAAGTGATTCAAACCCAGTGAGTAATATTAAGACTGAGTGGTTATGTCTGGTCGGTGGTGGCTATTACCTCAATAATAACTTAGAGATCCACAAAAACACTTATTTATATCCCTATGAGGTATGATACCGACTCTCTATCTTGATAATGACGCATCGACGTGGTTAGCCATCAATGAATAGAGTTTACACATGTGCCATTGGTGGTACTGCCCACTGAATAAGATCAAGGAAGTGTAAAAGATTGTTGAAAGTGATTTAAATGAGACGTCTCCCTTGCTATACAACGGGTATTAATATTAATAGCAATTATTTCGGTTGTTACTTTCGTTTACATTCTGATCTTCATAACAAATAACAGAACGTGTCATTGTTAACAACATATGATAACACTTTACTCGTTTCTGATCTGTATAATATTTCTTCTGTTTCTTTGTAATGAAACACTGCATTCATATAAAGAAAATGTTAATAACAATGGTAATAATGATGATAATAATGAAAATGATTGAATAATCATAGTAAAAATGATGATGATAATGGTACTAGTAATACTAGCTGTAGTAATAATAATAATGATAATAATGATAATAAAATAATAATATTAATAATAACATTAACAATAATGATAATAATAATTATGATAATTCTTAGACCAAAATCCAATTACGTATTTCTTTACAAAAGGTTGACATTCTTCTCGTTTCCTTCCAAAGTCGAGGAAAAAGAAGGTTCTCATCCGGCCAGAGCCGCTCCCTGCCTGAGGGAGGATATACGCCTCAAGGAGTGCCACTCGTGGGCGCCTTGCTCCCCCAGCAGCGGCAGTCGAGCAAGGCAGGAGACCAACGCGCCCCCTCCCCACGCCCCATACCAGGATAGGGGAACACCTAGTTTTATTTGATGGTGAACGCTACCGATGGGGATTTTACGCCCGTCTCGAACGCTACCTACTAGTAAAAGCAAAAGCCCTGCACTGGTTTACCTCTTCTCTCTCTCCCTCTCTCTCTCTCTCTCACACACACACACACAGATACGTCTATCGTTTACAGTTACCTTCATCCGTTAACGTACATTTTCAATGTTGTTCGATCCACATTGATAATAATCCCAGAACAAAATTCAGCTTTCCTTCTAATTTCGTGAGATTAAGTTAGATTTACTTTTCATTCGAGTCATCATCACCCTGTAAGCAATACCAGACTCTAGTAACATCTGGTCCGGCTATAGGCTGCAGTACGAGGAAATAATTCGAGAGCAGACAGAATAAAAAGAAAGTAGGGACAAACAGACGACACATTTACTAAGAAATGGTGTGGAACACGAAGATAAAACAGAGGAACGAGAAGTAAAGTAAATCAAGAGCCAAAGTACCACTATCACTATTACTAGTACTACTACTAAGATACTAGGTACCACTTACAGGAAGAACCAGTCTAAGACCCAGTGTAAGAATTGGTGGAAGTTATAGCCTAAAACCAAAAGCAGTAGTCAGATAAAGTTACCACAGCACCAGTCGATTAAAGAAAAAATGGACCCAAGACTCCCGTTCAGTCTAACATTTCAAAGCTCCGGAAAAAGACGGAAAAAGGGAAGATAGTTGTAGTAGAAACAACGCCAGGGTGGATTAAGGCTAGTAAGGCTAATCACTTCCAGAGAGTCTTAAGAGTCAAGCCTTGGTAATAGTGAGTAAGTGGCTGGCAGGTGTGCGTGACGACGAAGACGACGACGTGGGTCCTGATGACTCATTACCTGGGGATGATCTTACCGGAAGTGCGCGCGCTGGTGGCAGGTTCAGCATCCTTGGGTCGGGGGTCCCGGATGGGTGTGGGAAGGGGGGGGGAGAGGTCTTATTGAAGATGATAAGGGGGTTTGAGAAGAGGGGGGGAGGAGGGTATACCGGAGATATGGAGGGGTGCGTCGCCCTCTACATATATATACACACACTTCTCCTACTAACTTATCTACGTGTACAATTCAGTATTTGCTCTCGTACGGCTCTGTACAGACGTACACCACCAAGTACACAAGTTAAAGTGTTTAAGAGATAAATATATGCCCAGTATACAGACACTGTGTTTATCAATACACACACAAATACACGAAGATACGGAGTTATCAAGGACGCAGTGTAAATACACGAACCATCTCACTGTATGTACGCAAAACAAGGTATATTATATATATATATATATATATATATATATATATATATATATATATATATACACTGGCAGGATCAGTGGTAACGTTAGCACGTAACCGAACCCTCTTCCTCAGCCCCGAGAGGCACGCGTACACACACACATTCCTCAGCTCAAAAACCGCTAATGGCAATCACGCTTGTCAGGTCAGTTGCCTTTTGGACGCATTAACGGCCGGAGACTCGCACTGGATGTTGACGGAGGGACTGATAATGTAAGTCATTAGCAAGGGAGATTGGACAGGTGGGGGAAAAAGACGAAATTACGTACATAGAGGAGAAAGAAAGATGGGAAAGAAGGCATTAGCGAAATGATGAAAAGGAGGATAGGAGGATGTGAAGAGGTGATAAAAGATGAGGGATAAAGTCTGAAGAGATGTACAGAGGAAGACAGTAATACAGAAGAGAAAAAGAGAAATATGAAACAAAAGAAACGTCGAATGAAGATGCAGATAACGAAGAAAAGCAGAGTATCGAAGGAACAAGAGAGAGGAAGAAAAGTGATGAAAGAAGAAAAAAGGAACCAAAAATCAGAAACAGATGAGAAGAAAGAGAATAGAGAAGAACAAAAAGACTTCATCTGTAAATAAGCCGAGAAACGATGGAAATCATTCTGGGGGTCGTGTCGAGGAGAGACGATCAGACATGGTCGTGTGGCCGCTGTGTTCAGACACGAAACGCAGACACGCTGCCGGAGGCGCAGACGAAGGAACGGAAGATGCACAGACAGAGAGAGTGTAGTTAAAAGTGGAGGATAAAAGTCAGAGACAGACAGACAGACATAGACAGAGAATGTAGACATTCGACAAGGCGTTAGACTCGCAAGGAAAGCTACAACAATCAAGAAAAAAAGAATGTCACATTCCGTACATAAGGAAGAAACATGTAAATATTTTGCTGCTTATGAAATAATAGGATGACAGCTCAGTATATATATGGTTTTATGTCTATTAGAAAACCCCTTCAACCTCATCGTTGCAGTTTAATAGATTCCTTCACATGTTCATGTTCATTTCCTATTTTGTTGTTGTTGCCTACACTACCGGTAATAGTTTTATTTCCTAATTTACCAATTTTTGATACATTTTTCATCATCCAGTTTACCCTTGTTGACGTACTGCCTCTTATTTTGCCCTTTTGCCCCTCGTTTAAACACTAGTATTTATCATTTTACTCTGTAGTGTACCAATCTTTTCTTTCTTTCTTAATTATGCACTTCCACTCTACCTATCTTGGGCATCTACTTAACTGTTTCCCTGATTACTTACCCCATTCCATCCTACTTGTGAAATACAAAATCAGTTCATTTTAATCCTCCTTATTCCACATCATATATCCATTTTTACACTATTTACCATTTCCACGCTATTCATCCACTTCTTTCTACCCATTTCCACCCTATTTACCTCCCAATTTCCTCCCCTATTTACTCATTTCCACCCTATTTACCCATTTCCTCCCGGGAGACATCGGGAGCTACTTAATAAGGGCAATTACCTGCCACTAACCTTGGCCTACCGCACGATCACCCTTGGATTAACAAAAGCGAACCAACGCCTCCGTACAAGGCAACGTCCGTGAAGGTCCGTATTGTTGACGTGATTACCCATAATGCCTCGCTAAAGAGGAAAGGTGAGACTTGCGGGATGACAGTATGCTACTGACTTTATTTTCCAGACCTCTTTATCCTTGTTTCTCCTGTTTTTATTAGATTTAATTAGGTTTTACTGAATGAGGTTTATAAACACCTAACAAAAATTTGAGGGGTTTCGTTAATGGAAAGTTTATCTACACACTTTAGTTGATGACTAGGACAAAACAAACATTATATGTATATGGAACGTGGATCATGGTAGATGAGGATCATAATCATTAAGAATGATAAATGAAGAGTAATAAACGAAGACAAGGAGAAAAGAGAATATGTCTGAAGAACACAGTTAAGAAAACGGAGATGGTAAAAGATGCGATTATGTATATCCAACAATAAAACCAGAGGCAGCTGGAGTCTACCAAAACAGGTCTGGGAGGAGGAGAGGAGGAGGAGGAGGAGGAGGAGGAGGAACCTGAAGAGATCCTGACGAAGAGCTTGAAGGGCGCCGCTGTCTTTTAAGTTGAATTACCAACATGGATGCTTATGAGGGCTCGTCCACAGCTGTCCATGGTTACTAACCCACCGCCAGTCGGTGTTACTCGCGGTTTCTAACGTCGTCCAGTGACACTCGAGGTTTCTATCGTCATTCTTTGTTACTCAAAGCAACCGTCATTGTCATGGCACCCATCGGTTCTCTCTGTCATCCCAGGATCCCTGTCGTCATCCACTATCCACATCCAAGCTCTTCGTCATCATCCATTGTCACCCAGGATCTCTGAGTTCATCCACTGTCATCCAGGATCTCTCTGTCGCCATGCACCGGCATAGAAGATCTCTGTCGTCATCCACCTAGTGTTTCTGTCCTCCGTCAGCATAATTCGGCCGCCCACCAACGCATGTACCACCCACCATGGCCGCCGCCCACCCGCCCAATATCGCACGGATGGGCGGCCCCGTCCTTGGAACGCGGATATGGTGCGATAATTATGTTGGTCTCCATGATCCGTACCTCGGTCTCCATAATCCGTAACTCCATATATCGTATAACCTCAATTGACTTCAGTCCCCATATACCATATTTCCATATATCGTACTCTCTTTACTCAACATCTTCCAAAAAAACAACACAGACACTGTACCTTCAAGTTCTACACACACATAGTTCAGTTTACCTTCTAAATCCTCGGAGGAATTAGGACAATGGCGGTAACTTGTCGACGCTTTGTTCTGAAGTCACGTCACACCGATCTTGCTTGGCCATTTAATACGATCGATAGGTGTGTGTGTGTGTGCGTGTGTGTGTGCGTGTTGTTTGTTTGTGTGTGTGTGTGTGTGCGTGTGTGTGTGTGTGTGAGTGTTGTTTGTATGTCTGCACGTTTAAGTAAATGGTTTAGGAATGTTGTAAAAAAGCCATCTTTACTTCAGAATGTTTCAAGTTATATTAAGAATCTTTATCAATACACCAGGATAGAATGACTCAGGGGGCAGTGCAGTGAGGGGAGTCTGGAAATCCCCCTACCCCCCTCCTGTATCACCACATTCTAAAAATAAAACCTGTAAATGGAGCCTCAGGTAGAAATTTCTCTGTTTTCTGTCGGTTGCTCCAAACTCCATCTCGTTAAAGCTGGAAAAGGTGGATGAGTGTAAAAAGGAAAAAAAAAATATATGTACGATTATCATTAATGTACTTTGTGTGATAATATACCCACAACAGACGTGATAAAATCGTCTAACGAGAGGCTGGACGAAGCGATGGAAAGTGTGCCTAATATCCTGAAAGGAGTTTGGGTGCTGTGCTGAAATTTAGATCACATTAGCTTCGGTGATTAAGACTGAGTCGGGTACATAAGTTCAGTTTAGTGAAAGGACGTGTGAAAAAATGAAATATAATGACGTCTATAAATCGTGCAAAATAAACAATCTCCTCTCGAGATGTCAATGATAAAGATATAAAGGAAGAAAGTCCACAGGTCAAAAGCTAGACCCCCAACCTACCCTGTAAATTTCAGGAGAGGAGGAGGAGGAGGAGGAGGAGGTGAGGAGGAGGTGAGGAGGAGGAGGGGTAGGGGAAGGAGGCGTGTCTCACATGACGAGCGAGTGAGAAAGAGTGGGCAGCATCGGTGGCAGGATGTGGTGTTGAATCACTCCTGAGCTTCCTCTCGAGTAAGATGAGTAACCATGAGTCACCACCCGAGATTTCTGGCACTCACTGGCGCCAATGTGGCACCGCCAGTGAGGATGGGCGCGGGCGTGTCATATACACACATACACCTCAAAGCGACTCCAACTTGGCCCTCTCAGTCAGGCGCCTCTCATTCGTGGCACTGGGTATCTCCAGTTTTCTCTGTGGCATTCTAACCTAAGCCACCTCCCCTTTCGCCTTCTGTTTAGCTATTCTGTTTCCAACCGCTGTTCACGGATCACAGATCATCTCAGTGGACCATCAGGTCTCCTGTTATTATCATACTCTGTCCTTCCCACGCATTCCAACCTCCTCCAACTTGCCGTCCTCTGCGCCTGAGGAACACAACTTCTTATCTTACCCTCCCCCTCCCCCGCCTATTCCCTAAGGACCTCTCTTTGTGTCGTAACCCCACCCCAACCAACCAATACCCCCCTTTCCCCAACTACCCCAACCCCACGTCTGGACCGTAGGACATAAGTAACCCCGTCAGACGAGTCACCGGAAAGATGAGGAAAAACAAATGACGCAATTCACAATCCCCTTCGCTGAACGCGTCCTCTAGAAACAAAACCCGCAATTCAAGTATCATGTACACGTGTATGTGCACGTAAATGTAAATGAATACCATATATATATATATATATATATACACGGTATGTGGGTAAACATGTGTACGTCAACACCATACATGCACGTTCAGACGCAAAGGCATTTAAATAAAGATACAGACACAAAGGGCGTATAAAGAAACGTGCGTCTCCCTCAATCACTCTCCACACACATAACGTACTCACCGTGGGGGAGGGTGTTCCTGACGGCGCGCTCGCGGGCCCGCAGCGTCTTGAGCGTCAAGTCGTGCACCTCCTCCCTGGGTGGGTAGTCCTCTCCCGCGGGTGGGTACTCCTCGGGCGTCGGCGGCCGTCGCCCTCCCATCAAGCCGATCAGCACGTCCGAACGCATCTACCGGGGAGATAAGGAGAGGTCAAGACAACGTGCAGGAGGTGGCATAGGGATTGCACGTAGGTCCATGTCCATCTTCGGGGAGTAGAGTCACCTCTGAAGTATACATGCTTGGTTGAAACGGTACTGAAGGGACATTTTGAAACGTATCTATAAAGACCATGCGTGGGTTCTGAGACGGCTATGCTGTTTAAGATACGAGCTCGAGATGTATCTATGAAAGCGCATATCGCCTCATAATGTATGTACCTACATGGAAAATATAATAATGAATTAATGCATTCCTTCAGCATGTCTGGGTTATATTTTGGGTTTCAAGTCTACCGACGACCAAGATCATTTTTAAGTATTCAACATTATCATCTTTAAGTTCAACCGTGTTTTCAGTGCATAATCTGGCGGCTGGAGGAGATGAAGCCGGAAAAATCCATTTTGATTGTTCACTGGAGGAAAAGGTTTTCGAGTCGAAGGAATTGGTAGGGATTTGTTGGAGCGGTGTGGAGGAGAAAGCTAGTAAAAGAGAAGGGGAAAGAGGAGGGTGATTGATAGATCCTGAGGCTCACCCCAAGTGCGCTATTGTTGCCGAACGGCGAGAGTAAACATATCCACTTCGAAAATAGTGACGTCAACTTTGTTCAGTGAGAGTTATCAAGAAATATGACATTTTCTTTTATGCTTCTTTCATACAAACTTCTTAGGAGAAATATTAGAGTATTTAAATGTCAGCTGTTTGATATGGATGCTTGGAGTATATCACACTGCTCTATATTATTTCAAACTGATTACATCGTAGAAAAGGCGTTAAGGCGTATGACGCTACACTGTATATAAAGTATTAACATGCATAACAGCAATTTTTCCCCTCTTAAAAGGAATCGTCTTGCATTGCCTCATAAACCTTGCCATATTTCATATATCATCAGATAAGAAAATACTCAAAAGATAATTTGCAAAGTCGATATATCTGTTATTATGCTTTACATGAAATTCTAACTAAAACTCATAGAAACTCGGAGAAGTTAGACACTACAGAGTAAGTGAGAATACTTGAAGTACTTTACAGGTTTTGGTTTAGTGACATTTAGCTGTTTATAACCATCAAATCCAACAACATACGGAGGCATAGTGGGTGCACCATCATCAGTTTTCTTTTTAACCAAAAATAGACATGCAGTTGGGATGATACTTATTTACAATTAATTCACAACACAGAGGAATAACTATAGAAAACTAGGTGTTTAAACGGCTGTTTATCAGTGGAGTAAAGATGAAAGTACTTTAATACACAGCGGAAGATGAAATGATCACGTACAATACGAATTAAAGTTCTTGAGTCAACCTGAACTCGTATATACCAACTTTTACAACTTGGTATTGCTCAATCTCTCAACCTTTTATACATGTACATTGTCTTTACTCCAGTATGTGTGTGTGTGTGTGTGTGTGTGTGTGTGTGTGTTGTGTGTGTGTGTGTGTGTGTCACACAATACGTTTCTTGTTGTTGATACAAAGGAATTCAAACAACAACAGACCACTGGGTCCTTTCGCTATTGTCTGTGACAGTAAAAGTGATCAGATGCTTAAATACTAGTATGGTAGGAACAGAAAAAATATACAGATAACTTAAAGACAGATATCTGGAAACTTTAAATATATAACTGTTGAGTGGGCGCAAATATAAACGTATATATGGCGCTTCTTTCAGCAACTCTCCTTGTTAAATAATTTCAATACCAACAGTACTCTTGAGAAACAGAGAATACTTCGCCTCATTCGAAGCAAAACGCTTACATGTTACTGCGAATGGAACCAGAGGTGTAGCTCTTGATAACGAGATTATCACAACCTTTGGTGGTTTTGAACACCCGCATTTAATCACATGAACCCTTTCTCCTCTTCGGTAAATTATTCTAATCGTCTAAGCAGCTCCTTTGAGATTTGATGGGGCAAATGATTTCCAATAATCAAACAGTGAACATCACCCCAGGAGAATTCTAATATCCCTTAAAGCCATCAAAATGTTTCCAGGACTAAATCAATACCTTTGGAACGCGATGACACACGACCCATGAACTCAAAGGTGCGACCCTTGGATATGATGCCAGGCCTTTAACGTGACCCTTAAAGCTCATGTCGAAGGCCCCGTCATCATCATGATGCTCAAGGGCTGTGTGTGTGTGTGTGTGCTCTTGGGCTCAAGGTCTCTCGCATCGATGGCTCTCCTCAAAGGGCCAAATGAAAATCTGCAGAAATGCACCACAACGTTTTATCTTTAGATAACAAATGGATATGAACACACCAGAGGCACATTCTAAAAGCAAGAGATTTAATTAATCTCATCATGACCGCGTATTTTCAAGTCATATGTTCTGCGCTCGCGTTCTGTAAGACTATTCCTGACGTCACCTGCCATCACTAACCCGTGTGGAAGGCATAATGCATTGGAACAATATTCCTTAACACACTATGCAGAAAGAACACCAGAAAGTCACGTGCACAGATAGGCTGTGGTACGTGGGAGGGGCGGATGGGGGTATCAGGCACCTCTATGAACAAAAAAAAATTTCACTAACTTATTACTAGATTTATCCTTGTGTGTGTGTGTGTGTGTGTGAGTGTGTGTGTGTGTGTGAGTGTGTGTGTGTGTGTGTGCCCGCGCACGTGCGGAAAAAAATTTGAAGTCACTTAGATAAGTAGGCATTTGTGTTAAAATCATACGAAACACCACAATTTTAATCTATCATTGTTATCATCATTACCAAGGAATCTCCCTTTTGTGGGAAGGAAATATCAGCTTGAAATCGATCACCTTAAGAGTATGTAACAAAAAAGAATCAAAAAATTAGAAATAAAAGATCCTCCGCCTTTGACCCATGTCGCAAAAATTGGCAAATATCAAGTCCGCGATACAGCTAAGGTCAAACCAATGTACCCTACTTTCGTTAATAACTCTTTTGCATACATAGTAATACGCTCATCAGATTTATTTCCCTTGTTGTGAGAGAAATTAATGCTTTTATTCTTGTGAAGTTACAGTATCAATCAAATAATGTAATCTGGATACCATTCGCTGAATTACTGCATAAAAAAATTTATTCGGATTCTGTAATTTTTTTCCACATAAAAATACAGGCATCCATTGCTGTGAATAGAGCGATCATAATTCATTAACGTCACAGATTAAGCAATATCTTTATCATTCGACAATTCGACTAAAATTTGTAGAAAAATCAGTATAATTTCCTTTGTGCACAGATAATCACCTCATATATAACTATGCCTACCTTGTATACGTAAGCTATGATGAAACCGAGAGATAAATATAGCAAAGCTAAATCACTGCGTGTATTAAACGGACACCACCGCTCACGTCTTAACTCCGGTACGTCTGACAGAGGACTAATTTCTAAACTTTGAAAACCCATATGGTTCTAATTTCTCCCAAATATCGTACTGCGTTTCCTGAAGAAAACTTTAAAAATATCCAGTTTCGGTTTGTTTTGGAAACCAGTTACAATCATCTTATCAGATGCATTCCGTCATTATGAAAATATACATATATACATATATTCATGTATATAACTAGATAAAGTATTGTATTGGTGAAAGTCTATGTTAAAGGGTAAAGTACAAGTGTTGTTGTATATCATACGTCTGGCAGTAGAGGTAGGAGCGGAAGTGAGCCTCCGTACAGCTGACACCGACTTCCCGCCAACCCGCGACCTTGCTGCCCGGGCACGGAAATTACTCACATTCTGTCGCACAAAGAAATGTAAAATTGCAGCAAATAGCTTCACGAATATGAATAACATGTACCTGCGTTTATGAACAGGTTTTCCAATTCTGACGATTCTCTTCACACCTGACCGCATAAAAGAAATATACAACCGCTTTCTTCGGAAACTCCGCTCAGAGGTTGGATACCACGTCAGTGACATAATTTCAGAGTGCAAAAATAATGTTAATTGTAAAGGCGATTTACCATTCCCTCTTATGAACTTTAAAAATGAAGTGTTTCAAGATTCCTAACACCTTTGTTCGTCTGAATGTTAACAGAACTGAATATACGAACAGCTTCGAACTCATATGAAACGTTTCGATTATCGCTAGCTGTTGATAAGGCAAATATTCTTGGTCTCATGCCTCACGTAAGAGTGTCGAAAGTAAATGACAGGTTTTTCACTTCCTCCAAGATCAGTTTAAAACGCCTTCCCTTATCTCTTCTTTATCCCTTTCACAATCCTTTCTATATTTCAGTTTAGGCCCTACCATGACGTGAGTCTTTTGCCCGTGACTGGAGCCTCCAACGTATAGAAGAAAAATCCATGATTTGACACGAACTAATGATATCATTGAATATAGGAATTATTCAAAGCAAATGAAGATCGTTCTGAAATAATTTGCTTCGAGAAAAATAAAGAGTTCGGACAGATTCTCTACGGTAAATCGCATCCAGGATTCATTGAAGCTTGACTGGTTTGGTTTTCGCCAGAAACAGCTCGGTGACACGAGTGAGGCTGACCGAAACAGGTTCACATTTAGACTGAAACAAGAATTTGCTGAGACGCTTTATAATCAACTGCTGCAAACCATAGTCGTATGACTTACAAAAGTGTTTTTTTTTTTTTCGAGTGAGTCAGTGTGGATGATGTTTATCTAGTTTATGACTGAAGTAGATTAGAACGTGTCATGATTAACATAATCATCTTGTACATACGCTTCAATCCCTGGGATCACCGCCCGTTTGACATGAAGCGCGTTCCGAGACCACGCTATTCTATACTGCAGGCGGTGCTGATTGCGCTGTGCTTCGACAAACGCTGTCATTGTCAGTTGGCTGATTAGCCATGAACTACTACATAACGGTACCATAGAAATGCGCATAAAACACAAGATGAATTTCGTTATTGAAATGATTCATTTTGGATAAAATAGAAAATGTAAATTCTCCGAAGTGGTCCTTTTAAAGATTTGCCTGGTCCGAACATCAGCACGGGTTCTTGCTTTACAAGAAGCCGTTTTCTGTGTTTAAGGAACCTAACTTCACTTCTGTATGTTGCCATAAACGCCACCTATGTCTGTGTGTATAGTTCCTAGGGTTAGCAAGTTGCCATCCGCGGTGTCAAGCTGTTGTTCCGTGCTGTCATGGGTATAGGCTAGGTCCTATTGTTGAGCAAGTTGTCAGCCACAGTGTCACGCTGTTGTCACGTAGTGTCATTGGTGTGTGGACTGGGTCCTAATGCTGGTAGGTCTGTCAGCCACGTTACCAAGCTGTTGTCACGCGGCGTCAGGGATGTAGGGCAGGTCTTAGTGTTGGCACGTTGTCAACAACGACAGAGCTTACATCCCAGGTGTAGGATGAGGGCCATCGCTAAGTCCGGTGGTGACAGGTAGACAACGGCGGGCCACGGCCTGGCCCACCGTTGGTACTGCTGTACTGGTCCGGGGGGCCACAGTGTTGGCGGAGTGTGTGTGTGTGTGTGTGTTGGGAGAGGAGCTGGTTGCTCGCACGACCTCTAGTGGTCATGTCGCACAAGCGGGAGTTTTTTTGCACGCAGTCGTCAGCGTATCCTGGTTAGTCCCCATCGGCAGGAAGGAGGAGGAGGAGGAGGAGGAGAAGGCGGGGAAAGCGATGGGGAGGGACGAGTTCAAGGTCCGTGGTAAGTGTGTGTGAGGATTTTTATACCAAATGTGGTCAGAGGGATGAGGGAAGTGGAGCTAACTAGAAGACATGAAAACAAAAGAGTGGAAACGAAGAAGAATATGGAAAAAGGAAAGAGAGATAAATAGATGAATGGAAATGGCTGGTATATGAAGGAACACACATACGCATACGTAAGCGAGGGGAGATGGGTGGGGGTATATATTTGTGTTTTTGTACAAATGTCTTGTATTGTTGTGAATACCGACTAAAATGATGTATGTGTGTGTTTGTGTATGTGTGTGTGTGTGTGTGTGTGTGTGTGAGAGAGAGAGAGAGAGAGAGAGAGAGAGAGAGAGAGAGCACACAGGGGAATGATGTGAGCTTACGTGACACCAAAGGATGTCATAAATTGCCACAACATAAATACAGACTCGAGAGGCTGTCATGCCAGTGTGATCCGGTGACTTCCATTCGTCTCTGGTAGTGACTGATTACACGATATCGCTCTGAGTTCTTCCTGTACCCTGACGCCTGTGTGTGTGTGTGTGTGTGTGTGTGTGTGTGTGATGAATTAAGTTCAGTCGTAGTAACCTCATTAAAGGTACTGTGTTTGCAATCCTCCAAGTACTCCATTCATTTACCTAACCAAGAGATTGCCAACGTATACAAGAAGGCTTCAAGTAATTCCCATAAGCAACAATGTTGTTGATTTCCCTTGTGATCAGAACCCCCTATAGAAGCTACGGCACTAAGGTCTCTTTCAGACAAACTCTTTCATTATCACCCCTAAAGAGCAAATACCAACACAACATCCTTCAACTAAGCCTTAAACATCTCTTACCACCCGTAGATCAATGCCCCCAACATTCTCTGAGCCCTTGTGACGACATAAACATGCCCTGATTCCTTGTGACGACGTAAACATGCCCTGAGCCCTTGTGACGACGTAAACATGTCCTGAGCCCTTGTGACGACGCAAACATGCCCTGAGCCCTTGTGACGACGTAAACATGCCCTGAGCCCTTGTGACGACGCAAACATGCCCTGAGCCCTTGTGACGACGCAAACATGCCCTGAGCCCTTGTGACGACGTAAACATGCCCTGCCCTGAGCCCTTGTGACGACGTATGGGGCTACAGTCTATCAACTTAAACCGGAAAGAGGTGTGGTACCGCGAGCGAGTACTGTGGAAGACCATCACTTTGTTCGAATCCAGATTCATCTTTGTAATCACTGGTGATGCTCTTTAATACGATACATGAATCATCATTACTTCTGTTAACAAAACTTATCTTTATCCGAATGGACGCTGAATGTGGCACCAGTCTCTCAAAACTGTGCCGGTGATCACAAAAACAAAAGAAATACGACGACTTTATGTTGTCGAACCGCTTTATAACGGTATGATCGTCGCGTTTCATACCTCAGGAAATAAAGTCACCACCCATTTTTAACGTCGTTTCCTCTCCTTCCTGTCTTAACCCTCGTCTCCTCCGTTGGCGCCCGTGTAAGCCCGCCAGTTTCCTGTTGAGCTGGGTGGGCGACGAACTCTAACCATGTGTGCCGGATACCAAACTAGTCTCGGCCATGTGTGCCGGATACTGGCGCAAGATGGGTATATTTTTCTTGCCGTGTCAGCGGATATTTGCGGTCTTTAAGCGTCTCAGTGATGGTGTGTCGCATACAAGTGAGGAGACAAACGTCAGTCAATCCGTGGAGGAATCGTGCAAGAGCGACACTTCCCTGCACCGTCATAATGGTTAGCATTGCTTCACTCTAATGAATTTTTGTATGCAAGGGTGATGGAATATGGACGGCAGCAGAGTATATGCATACGAATGAAAGAGGCATATATATATAGATAGATAGATAGATAGATAGGTAGATAGGTTAGATAGACAGATGGATAGATAAATAGATGAAGTAGATATATATTGGTGTGGCCTCACGAGAGTTAAATTCCTTCCCCGTACACTACTAACAAGCAATTACACCCATTCATTAAAGAGAACATTGAAACTGTAACCACAGTTAAAAATAAACACGCACGGACATACACCAGTAAGGCTAAGGCCTCGCTATTATTCCTTGCGATCGTACCGTCGTGTTCAAAGGTCGTATAACATTGCTCAGGGATAGTATAATCCTCCTATTCAAAGGTCGACCCACTTTCCTTAGGGGTCGCAGGTATTTCTGTAATCAACAGCGAACTATGAAAAAAAAGCTAAAATGTAATCAACCTTTTTCCAAAGCTAGTTTCGATGTGGAACTAAACTTTTTTTTTTTATTACATTTATGCGTCTTACGAAACGAGATGATTATTCTGAAAAAAAAAAAGATAAATATCATAGAGAACAGCAACCATTATTGGTCATCAAATATTCCAATTTTCTGGCAGCATAGATAAGATCGGTTCCATGGCGCTAAGTTTATCGGTCCAGACACCAGGGATTTATTTGGTGCGCCGGTAGGCCAAAAAGTCGAAAAGGCTCTTCACTTGTTCAAGATTGCCTGGAGGTTAGTGAGATCAAACACCACTGATTAATTCCCCTAGGAAGATTTGATTTGTCTACCCCTTTGAATGATAGTAAGGCACTGTTTGCGTTACCATGTTCTGATGTTGGAGAATTGTTGATTGGTTGTTTTTGGTCGTCACATCTATCAACTACCAGAACGTTGATACTAAGGTCGTCACCACCAACCGAAAATAAAAGTCTTTTACGCCTTCTTCAGGTTTTTATGGATGATTCTGCGACCTCATACAAGGTTGCGTGGTTGGTTAATGCCGTTTATTTACGTTACCCTATACTAAGTGTCGGGGTTGTGGCATACATTAGCTTCAGTAGCGCCCAGTGATTTTATTGGTTTTATGATAATGAGATGTATTTCCAGCAAGTGCGTTATTCTCGAAATGTATGAAAGATATTTTGATAGTGAGAACTGCCACTGAAAGCTTCTGAACTTTTGACTCGAAGTTTAAGACCCACTTCTGGTCATAAGGCTTGGTTCGAGCTAAGGGTCTTGAGGAATCGAACCTTCGATGCCGAAGCAGTGAAAGACTTTCGCTCAATCGTTCTGAACTCCGGTTCGAAGGATGGGCTGAGGTTTCTTAATTTTTTGAAGCTGTTCAGAAGCCTCGAAGAACTGTAGTTAAGGGTTCCGCACCCTTGTTTGCGTTAAGGGCTGAGGAATCGGGTTAAATCGAAGCCTCGGATCATCTGCCGCTTTGGATGTATCGACACTCAGTGAATCCGGAAACATATATGCGGTCTTTTATCGTATTTTTTTTTTCTTTTCAGATTAAAATTGCTTCAGCTAAGTGACGCAATATGAATTTTCAGATACTATGGGGCTATAAAGAAGTTTGGGTAAGAATATTTTGAGTGTATAGGAGACGAAAGGAAAAGTGCATATGAACAGATCTTGATTGCCTCTGGCCCTTCTTTCTAGAGGCTCCTGCAACCCATAGCTGCAGTGAAAAGTTTCGTGACAAAACTGTGCTCCCAATGATACACCTCCGCCATTCATAGTTTAACCTCATGCTGGAGGTAACAACTAATATATGTGTGTGTAAAAATGCAGACAGTACCAAGGGGATAGGGTGTTTCCCGTGGTGAGGGTGTCACATGGAATGGTGTCAAAATGGGGGAGAGGTTGTGACACAGGGATGAAGGTGTTACAAGGGAGGTAGAAACGTCACTTGTTGTGGCATTGCCCCGGGATGGGTGTCACATGGGATGAGAATTTCACGTGAGGGGCTGAAGTATCACACGGGAATGGGATGACACATGGGGGTGGGAGTGTCACACGGGAGTGATGTCACATGAGGATGGAGTATACATACGAATGTCACGACAGGGTAGGAGTGGCATACGTGGCTTGTGTCACACGAATATGGGAATGTCACACGAGGGAAAGAGAGTGTCACAGACAGTAGGAGAGTTCGCACGGGGTCGGAGAGTCACACGGGGTCGGAGTGTCGCACGGGGATAGGAGAGTCACACGGGGGTCGAGGTGTGTAACACAGGGTTAGATGGATCGCACGTGATAGGCAGAAGAGTATCGCACGAGGGGGGAGGGGTGCCGTCACACAGGGTTAGAGTGACCATTTCCGCCTTCTGTCTCCTCTTCCGGTGACCCGACCTCGTCCCTCCCGTGTCCCTGGCCGCCCAAACACACCGCCCGCGGTACGCCCACACATCCTTCCTCCTCGCTGTCAACCATATACTAAAGCAAGGCTGCGGAAAACAATAACGTAATACCTAAAAAAAAAAAGAAGAATCAAAACAGGATGTTCGAGCAGCGAAATTACCGGGACAGGGAAATGTTTTCAAACGATCTTACAGGAACGACAGACAGGAAGTTGCGGGAAGCGTCGATGTGGAATTGGCGGGGAAAGGAAGAGATTTGGCGAGAATATAAAAGGCTGTATATAAATGGCGGGAAACCACAAGGATGTAAACGATATGTAACTGAGAAGGGAAATGACTGGAACAAGCCGGACCGAGATCGATTGAGTGTATGGTCTCTTTGAGGTGAATACTAGTGTTTTGTCTGATGTGATCAGATGGTCAGCAATGGCCAGCAAAGTTCCCTACATACGACTGCAGAGCCACGTTTCTAGAAGGTTATTGTCCGACGCATCTCTGCAGTAACACACAGCTCTCTCTCTCTCTCTCTCTCTCTCTCTCTCTGGCCTTACCTCAGCCATAGCCTTACGAACAAGCAAGCTAATTGGGGCGCATTCTTATCTTTTCTCTTAAAGCTTGAAGCTAGCAGGACGTTGTTGTAATCCCGGGGGGGTGGGAAGGACAACTAACGTAGAGTATAATGGCGTGACTTTTCACCTGACCCTGAGAGGTCAGGTCATAGGCCAGTCATTTATACTCTGGCTGAGACAGATGCAAGTTCTTGCTGGTTGTTAGAGCATTCGATATGACGCACAGCGCATTTCTTTACGGTAGGGTATTAACATAGTGAGGTAATGGGTCATGACTTTGTATGATCATCTGGCGTACAGAGCGAATATATCAACCAGTGAATGGTGTCAGAAATTCTCTATCAGATATAAATGTTGAAAATACTTTTGAACAGTTTTGACAATACTATTTTGTTAAAAGTTTCTTGGAAAATCTGAGGTTTATGTATATAACTTTGTAAGAATATTGCCTTTACTAAACGTTTTCCCCATAACGTATCTAATAGTAGTTTTTGATGTTACAACTAATATTGACACTAATTGTATTTCTCAATAGATTTTGCTAAAATGAAGATTTAGTGAGTGTTAGTACTCATGTGGATAAAAGAGAGAATGGTTATAATGACAGAAAATGTTAAGTGTCATGGGGAACAACTTTAAATTCGGTAGCTCCTTGAAACTTGCTGGTCCATCCATGTTCAGGTGACTGGGGGTTGTTGACAGGAGAAATGGATTTTGGGAGAAGACCTCCAGAGAGGTTTGTTCGATGAGTGATGAAGAATAGCCAAGAAAAAGACTCAGAAAAATGAGAGGGTAATACATTTTTGCACTTTGGGCACGTGATCGGATACAGACCGCTCGTTTCTGTCAAGGGTGTTTTTGGTAGTGGGAGAGAGCAGAAACATGAAGATAAGTGTAGTAAGAGTTAAAACTGAAACTAGAAAGACTCAAATAATGCCTATCGTAGACCTCTCTGCCGTCTTGGCAACACAACTAAGGAGGGAGGTGGGTCTTGGCTTTTCTGGT
This sequence comes from Panulirus argus, assembly GCA_038088735.1. NCBI lineage: Eukaryota > Metazoa > Arthropoda > Malacostraca > Decapoda > Palinuridae > Panulirus > Panulirus argus. The sequence goes on from JAYMFT010368622.1 coordinate 20,099, forward strand.
TCTCTCGCCTTGGGGATGGGCTGGATTTCTGCCTTTTTCCATTCCAATGGAAGTCTCTACGCTGTCCACGAGGAGTTAATGACTTGCAGCAGTGCCTCGTGTCCAGCTTCTACAGCGTGACGTAGCATGGAGTAAGTTATTCTGTCAGCCCCTGGTGCCGTGTCCTTGCTCCGTTTCATTGCTTGATGCAGCTCTTGCTTGGTGAAGGCCCTGTCCATTGTGGCCGCCCTTTGCCAGAAGATACACAAACCCGACCTCATTTGATAATAGCGCACCCGACAGCGTGTGATCGATAGTATGTTACCAAAATATATTTCTTTCATGCTAAAGTTATGTAAGATAAACGTTGAAGGTACGTTTTACTTTACGTGATTAAAGGCCAACAAATGTTGCCACAAAAATACAGTTTGCATGATAGAACTTCCAGTCACAAATAGAGTGCCAATATCTATATAATTTTACTTCATTTTACTTAATATTGTACTGTTTACCTATACAAATTATCAATTTTCATTTTACTTTAGATGTGCCTAATGAATTATCGTATATTCATATTAAATAGAGAAAACATTAAATTGTCAATAAGAGTAGCTTAATTACGTTTTTTGTATATCAAGTTTAGGGACATAAAATACCATTACAGAAAATGCTTGTCAACGAAAACAAATGCTTGACATTGACAATAGACCTTGCCAAGCCAAGTCTTAGCGTACCTTTGCACATATATGCTGATTATTCGGTGTTGTTTCTGGGATAAGTTACTGACTGAAGATTAAATCAAGTCTTTTTTCAATATTTCTTGATGGACACAAACTAGCAATGCAGAACCTGTGGTAAACCCAAGGAACTATTACCCTCTACTTCTCTTGGTTACCGTGGTCCAAATCCCACTGGGGAAGGAAGCTTCAAAAACGCGTCTCACTTTTAGCAACCATGAAAGAAATTCATAACTTTGTCAACAGACGACCGAACCTGACCGAGAACAATTCTAGGATCTGCTGTCATCTTAAAAGTTGTTTCCTGTTAAACTTGCTATCAGCTTATTTTGACACCAGACCATTCTCTGTATTTATCCTTCAGACATTCGGAACTCGTATAACTGTGTGTGTTCAGAAGAATGCAAAATAAATGTCAATACTGTATTATTAAATGAAATAACAAATAGTTAAGATTGTATCATAGTCATAATGTGCTTTGTTACAGGAGAATTTAAAAAAAGTAACATACATAAATTGTATATCTCCCAAAATAGTTAAAATGCTTCTGTCACAGACAGCTTAGTATAATCAGAAAAATACATATTACATGTAGACATAAGAATAAAAATTACGGTTGTTTAAACAAAACGTTTCATTCATATTGCATTTTTCTTTTTCATTATAACTTTGTTATCGATACATGCCAAGTAATTGCATGATTTTAGGACGAATAACAAAGCTTGATTTTGATTTAAATTTCTGAATATGTCAACTTAAGTTCAAAATAGATTTTTGAATGTGATATTGATTCAAAATAGATTTTAAAATGTGATATTGATTCTGATGCTTTTTTCTCGTATTTATTCATAGACTATGTATTATTGGGCTTCAGCGCAGATGTGTTGTCTTGAAGTCTATTCGCAAATCAATACAAACAAAATTATTAACAAATGGAGGAAAGCTCACAAAATACAGTAAGCTTGTACGTATACCCAACTTATGTAATGAATGCTAATAAAGTTTATATAATCTGTATATTACCAAACTTTATAGCATTAAGATCTGATAAGGACAGCGATAATATGTTTACTTATATTTTGTATATATATATATATATATATATATATATATATATATATATATATATATATAT
>JAYMFT010368633.1:0-21948 GCA_038088735.1 Panulirus argus
ATATAATATGGGCTCTTGTGGTGTAGCGGTTAACATTCCTGACCGTGACTCATTCCCCGGCCGCGCCTAGGGTCGAGTGCATAGGTTCGAATCCTGGTTGCGGCAGTCGGTCCTCAGTCAACCCAGCTGTTCATCCACCCCTAGAGATTGTCAATAAAATGGGCACCTGGCTCAGGCCAGGATATATATATATATATATATATATATATATATATTAATAGCGTTAATGGGATGGCCTTGATTAGGGACTCAGCTGCCCGTGCTGTCTCAGCTAACATAATATATATATGTGTGTGTACAAAGAAATGGTGGGATAAATGAAAAGAAAAAAAGATGGTTAAGGTTGGTGTATTCCTTTATCCAATCATAATGTATCTGGTAAGGAGAGTATCTGATGCGAAAAGTTTACTTCAAAACCCTGGACACCGACTGTTAGATCCTGGGTAAACTGTTTACGAAGAGGAACCTAATAACGAGATGAATACCGTCATTCATATTTCACTTTCATTAACTTACATTTTGCGCTGGTGTATTCACGAGCATTGATGTTTATACTTTATGAGGATTTGTTTTTTTTACAGCAAAGTTGTTACATTTTAAAAGGGTTGGGTTGGTAAGGAGTATGGTAAATAACTGGATCGGAAACAGTATCAGAGAGGGCGGGAATGTCTAGACTTTATTGACAAGACACCTAGTGGGGTGTATTATGGGTTGAGGGGGGAGGGGGTGTTGTTGTTGTTGTCTTGCCGCTTGACTCGCTTGATTGTGGTTATCCTCTTGAACAAGACGGTGCGACCCTCGAGTACAACGGTACGAAGCCCGACGGTACGGCCCTTAAGCACGACGCTACGACCCTTTAGCATGACCATGCGATCCCCTGTGCACGACAGTACGACCGTGCGACTTCGGTATACTAACGTCATCTCTGATCCGACCATTCAGTTGCCGGTCAGAGATCAGCGAGCTATCGTACCAATAGGTCCTTACCCTTCTGCTACTTAAAGGTTCTGGTGTTGGGATATAGCAGAACCTACTTTAAGGCATATCAGTATGGGAAGTGTATTGTACCGTATCACCGTTACAACGGTGTAATTGTAACGGTGTAATAAATACTAGTAAAGCAGACTCAGAGAGGAACACTTGAGTAGTAAGAGCTGAGAGAAGACATACATACGTAAAGGGCAGTCGAGAAAAGTGTACCAGGTGAAGATTAATAGTATCAGGTGTCGAGGCGACGAAGAGGGAGAAGGAGAAAAAGGTTGATGAATAACAGATGAGGAAGATGATGAGAGAAAGAGATAGGAAACTGTGACAGAAAGTATTTGATAATGAAGTTAGATGACGTATGTAGGCTGGGGGAGGGAAGGGGGTAGAGATGGGGGAGATGTCACCATACCCGGGTATAGCCGGCCCAGCTCTGGGCCCACATCATCGCTATTAATACGTAGAGGTTAGCGAGCCAAGGGGGCCGCGGACCAGCAGCCCCCGGACACAACTCGGGCCTCTTGTGCACCTCATCCCTGGCGTCTCGCACACTCTTTCCTTGATATGGACCTGGGTAGGGTACTGCCCCATCACTCGCAGTGTCATCACCATAGATGCGTTTACCTCACCATCACCTCGGGTACCCTTCCCTCGCATACACTCGTCCCTTAGATGACCTCCTCCTCCTCCTCCTCCTCCTCCTCCCTGTCACCTTGCTTGTAATCTCGCCTCCTCTCACCACGGACACCCTGCTCTCTCCTCTCCCTCTCTCCCTGATACGATAACTTTGGTATTTGCTCTTCACCAATTTGAATACACGGCATCGCGTGGCTGTACTAAGCTATTGGATTGTTATATAGCTTATGAGAGAGTTGGCGAGTGTGTTCCAATTTTTTTCATTAGGTTATAACTTTAAGAAGAGTTACTTGGTCTGTGACTATGAATTGTGAATGGACATATTTTACACACAACAGCGAAGTTGCAGACATGTGACATAGCTGTTTACATCTATTTAAAAAGATACTGTTCATGTAAACAGTGTGCTTTACTAAACATTGACTCATTTTATAGTACAAGGGAAGTTCATTTATAGTCGTTTTACTTGGTTGTGGTTAGGTAAGAGAGGTATTGTATCTAGTATTTTATTTTGTGAAATATTTATAATTCTTTATTCGATAAAACATTGGTATTGACTATATCATTACATGTATTTGTTTAGTCAAGCAAGGAAAATGAATGTCTTTAACTTAATTTAGAAATGCAAAACTTTGAAAATATTTTACATAACATGGCTATTTATTCATGCCTTGACAATCTGGATTCTACTTTGGTCGAATTACGTAAATTTTATAGTACAAGTATTATCTTCCGGATGTAAAAGTACCATAAACTAACTGACAGACTTTGTCTAGAAGAGTTCCGGAGCACACCAAACACTTATATAATTTAACTTTGTGTATCTTATATTGTAAGATTTAAAAACATGACATGCCAATAGATACGGATACGTTATGAGTCTACATCATTCACATAGCCTCCATCTGTAATTTATGAGGATTTGCTGCGTCCTTTTTACTAACCGTACTCTACGGATAATGTTACCACAATCTCACTTCACAGACTTTTTCTTCACTCTCATCCACAAAGACTTTTCTCACAGAAGAATTCAAACGGCAGCAGACCATTGTGTCCCTTCGAGGCTGTTTGTGATAGTGGGAGAGATATGGAAACTATAGATCAGTGTAGTTTGAGTAGACATACTTACATATTTAAAAGAGAAAAAAATATTTCAAACTTTACATGTAGCTAACGAAGCGCAAATAGTGTCAGTCGTGGATTTGAAGCGAAATATTTATCAAGTCTACTCTTAAATGTATCTATGGTACTACTTACAACCACTCATATAGGTAGATTAATTCATATGTTTAAAATATTGTTGAATAGAAAGTTTTCCCATGAGTTTGTAACCAACCCTTTAGTGAAATCAGATGAAGCTATCCCTATGTAAGTCGTTAGATTGAGAATATCGAAGGCATTAATGATTTTGAATGCCTGTATCAGATCGTACATGAACGATTTCGTCGAAAACCATGCTGGGGGTCATTTGTTTAGTGGTGGACCTTTAAATGGTTTACAGTCTTATCCCAAATGAAAACATTCTCACTAGTTCTCGCCTAGGACTGTCAGTCGGTTACGTTCACGTCTCTCCCACTTCGAAAGTTCTGGTACGCCAGCTAAACTCTTAAAGTTATAACCGGCTATAAATCATCTTCAACACCCGCTCTAAAAAGATCAAACAAGGCGCATCCTTATCGACATTTCTTATTAGATACTAAACTGTTATTAATTTTCTGTGTTTACGGAAACCAATATCCATCTGTATGGTTAGAATTCCTAAAGAAACTTGGCATATATTAGCCATTCAATTCACATGTATGGCACGGTAATGAGGTATATTAGACAGTCTGGTAAACAAGGAAGGTAAAACGAGGATCAGGATACGTGGGTCGGTAAACAGACTCAGTCGTATACGGAAAACTAGAAGGTTGATTAAGTTAATAGTATGAACAAATTAGACCACAGGTAGACTTCATAATTGGGTCGTATAGTAAAGCAGATGATAAGATAATGAATTAATATCACAGTTGAATTAGGTGATTCAGGAAACAACTTAGGTCATACATGAAAGTCCAATATGCATACCAGATCATATACTTAAATATAAGCTTAATTTTCAACATAACGTTACGTGATTTTTTTTCTTTTCTATTGAGTACTGCATCGGACGTAAGCTTATAAAAGGTAATAGTCTACAGAGCGACGTTTAGTCAGTGTTGATTAAAACTGAGCCAAGTACTAATCATATGCCCCACCTTGTAATTCCGTTTTCTTAGTCTTAAAAGCACTTCTCTCCCTAGACACGGCATCCATGTTTGTGTTCCAAAGGAGTGCACCTCTGAACTAGCGACGGTACTTGCTCGTACGTTTTGCTTGTGCTTAAAAAACAAAATTTTCGCTCTAACCCTTCCATGTATGATCCTGTTACTAACGCTTCCACAGTCTTCTCAACTCCCATATCTTAAGAGTGTCTTGAAGATGAAAGTCTTTTCTCGTGTCATCTGTAAGACTTGGGCAAACTGAGACCGAGGCCATATATATATATATATATATATATATATATATATATATATATGATCAGTGTTATGCTCGTAAAAATGCCGCTGACTTAATCAGGCAACGTTAACGACTTTTGAAATATATGGCCATCTGTCTGATAGATTGCAATCGCTGTTGACAGTCGCGGGTTCTACATTTAGCCCGCGCGGTTCAGTACGAGGATAAATTTCATAGGAGAGGGATGGCAAGCTGAAGCTTCCCTCCCTTCTGTTTTCATTTTGAAGGCCAGTTACGTACCTCTCATTGGGAAGCATCGTTCAGTTCTTTTGGATTTGCTCCTCTGCCTTAGAGCTGGAAGGTGGTGTCGGTCGTGCGTAGAGAGACGCTGAATGTAGAAGAGGTAAGTGGGCGACTCGTCTTGGTCTGCCAGTCTCGGGGGCCCTGCTGTATCCATAAAACAGTAACTTGGTTCGTTTTCTTTTTGTTTACAGTGTGGTCTGCTAAAAGCTAGTAGAGAACTAGAATATGATAAATACATGTCCTGAAGTGTACTGTTAGACTTTGTTATTATCGTTACTTTGATCCTAAATTCCAACTATATTACCAATCATTTACCGAAATTGATTATTAAACATGATTCTAATAGGTCTTGTGAACTCTTTAAGAATAACGGAGTTTACCTTGTTTAGGCTGAATAGATTTTTTCTTTTTTTTTTTGCGGGGACGCAGTAGATTTATTAAAGTTAATGTAAAGTGGTGTTAGGTAAAAGAAGATCAATATGTTCTGTGAGTATTTACCTTGCATGCATTGATTTCCAAATTAATGACAAAATAAGATGGATGTTACATCCAACTACATACACACAGTGTGCGTGTATGGTCTTTGAACTGAACGCTTTGAGCATCTGAGGAGGTTGTTGAAGATCTTCGACTGGTGGTTATAGCCTGACGTTGACGACTATAATGACATTGGCAGTCGACTTACAGCTCTAAGAGCCAACCACCCAAACTCCCTTTTAATTAATGATTTATTACTCTCATAAGTTAGAGCACACACACACACACACACACACACACACACACACACACACACACCACACACACATACACACACACACACACGAGTATATATATACTTGTTCGCTATTTCTTGCGTTTGCAAGGTATCGCCAGGAACAGACACAGAAAGGCCTTATTCGCTCACATCCATTCTCCAGCTGTCATCTGAAATACACCGAAACCACAGACAGCTTCCTGCCCTCAACCAAACCCAACAGACGTTTCCATGATTCCCTGGGCTGCTTCACATGCCCTGGTTCAGCCCTTTGACATGTCACCCCTAATACGTATCCCTTCCATTCTTAATTAGCTCAGTGTATAGTTGTAAACCTCAACGCCTGAGAATAGCTCCTTAGTCTGCGAGGAATGAATGTGTAGGTAAAACAGTGATTGATTTCCTAACCTCCCTCTATACTTGCAGGTGGACCATGGCGAGGAAGGAGACAAGAAGATCAGTCTAGAGCGGCTGTTTACGCCAGCGACTGACTCGGGCGACCTCACGCCCAGGAAAAGTATGTCCAGTAAGGCAAGATGTTCTTTTGTTGGGGTGTTGCCTAAGGGGAGGGGCCAGGGGCTTCGCTCGCTGCCTGGGGGAGCATTCTAGATAACAGCCTAGCCTCATATGAGCCTTGAGCCTTGAACTGTAAGTTGCAGTGTGGGCTGTGTGCGTTTTATTACCAGCATGTATCTCTGTCTGTCTGTTTGTCTTTGTGAGGTTTAACCTCACTGTTTTATGCTGGCTTTTGCATCTCCCGCTTGCATGACTGTTTTTATATGTGAAATTTTATCTTCATCAGGAGTGTTTTCTTGTCAGTTATGTGTAATCTGGTGGGATACGTATCTCTGCTCCACTTTTTTTCTATCATTTTTTTAGTTATGTTTACTGTAAGGTTATCAGCGATTTAGATACATTTATGGGCGGCTCCGCATATTCCTAATTCATTCACAGATACTGTCATTAACCAAGACCAGTATAAGAATTAATGCATATTTGTTGCACTTTTTCAGATCTTGAATTTTCAGTATTAATCTCGTAAGTTAGTATGGGAAAGAAAGAATCATGAAGCAGCCTCTGTAAGAGATAGATATATAAGATTGCCATACCTAGCCTTCTCATGCCAATTCTCAAGTGAACTGTAATCTCTCAGGTATTTCCAAAATGATTAGAAATTTAGAAATAAATTTCTATCACCTTTGTTCGCTCAACCTCTGGCCATAAAATATTCTCTCGTTAAGCCACCATCTGTAGCCTCACATTTTTATTAAGTCATGACCAGTTGAATGGAAGGGCTTAATGCTTCATGCGGCCTTGTAATCCTAACAATTTTAGGGTCACCTCTGTCATGGGGACCATCTTTATATTTGGTCACCTCTAATGAGGGCCACATCTATAATGTTATCCACTCCTGTGGTTTGAATTTTAGCTTGAATGCCTTTTTTACGAAGTCAATATCAGTTAGTGCCTCCTGCAACATGACCCTCGCCGCTCCTAAGTAATAACCCCACTTCAGTAACTATTTTTAGACTCTGTATGTCACACTTCGAGTATGGGACAATACTATGAGTTGAGTCCCCCTTGAAAATTTGACGCTGAATGATACGTTTTCTATGTAGTTAACCTACCTGCAAGTGAATGGGAATATAGCTTAAGGGAGCGCCATGATTTGCTTTATTATTGCCAGTTTTATGTTAAACTTTCATTACGTTTTGTTTCCCCAAGATGCATGAGGAGGTAAATTTAAAACTGGTCCATCTCAGAGGTTAGATGTTTAGTTTAGCAACTGAAGTTATATTATTCATTTATATATGAGGACAAGACAAACCTTTACAGAAATAGTTTAAATTTTATGAAACTCTGTGAGAAGTGATTACAGTACTGTAATGCACAAAATGAGTCGCAGAAGACAAGGGCCCGTGCCATGCTTGGACATTAGAGTGTTTTATACCAATACATTTAGAAATATTTTTGTCATAGAGTGACGTGACTGAATAAAGAAATCAGGTTTTCATAGTATGGAATTTGACATTATAGTTCGGAAAGCAGTAATCTTACCCTCTTAGGCGAACAAATCTGCTTTACACTCTCCAAGTAACAAAAGGAGCACCCTACGATCTTGGGTTGAACAGCTGTACCCTACAGTCTTCGGGTGAACAGGTGTACACCCTTCAGGTGACAAGGTTTACCCTGGATCCTCCGGATGAACAGATGTACCCTGCAACCTCAGGGTGAACATGTGTCCTCTACAACCTTCAGGGGGACAGGTGTATCTTACGACCTTCAGGTGGATAGGTGAACTCCACGGTCTTTTGGTGAACACATGCACCCATACAGCCTCCGGACGAACAGCCGTGCCATTCAACCTCCAGGCAAACAGGTGTACATTATAACCTTCGGGTGAACAGGTGTACCCTGTAACCTCCTGGTGAACAGATGCACCCTAGAACCTTCGGGTCAACAGATGTACCTTGCACCTTCCTGGTGAAGATGTGTACCATACAACTTTCCCGTGAACAGACGTACCCTACAACTTCCGGGTAAACAGATGTACCTTACGACTGATGGATGGACCCTACAGTCTCTGGCTGAGCTAGTGTACTCTACAGTGTACAAGATAACAATATTGCAGTACTGTGTGATCGGTGGGCATGGCATTAATCTGGTTGATGACCTGGCAGTCACCCTTGGCGACAGTCTTCCCGTCAGTCTGGTCAGTGTTAAGGTTGTCAGTCTGGTCAGTGGTATGGCGCGGTCAGTTTGATCAGTGGCCTGGTCGATGATTTGGCCACAGATTCGGTCGGTGATGTGGTCAGTGATCATGGTAACAGTCTGGTTGATTGTGTGGCAGTGGTTCTAGTCGATGTTCTGGCCGTCAGTCAGGTTAAATGGTCTGACATTAGTCTGGTCGATAATCATGGCACCAGCCTGATTGATGGTCAGGACGTCAGTTTGGTCGATTACCTGGCCGTTATTCTGGTCAGCGATATGGCCGTCAGTCTGGTCGATGGTCTGGTTGTCAGTCTAGTCGTTGGTCTGTATGTCAGTGGTATATAGTCAAGAAATCGATCTGGTCGATGGTTAGGCCGTCAGCCTGGTCGTTGGTGTGATTGTGGTTGATGGCCTGGCTGTCTGTCTGATCGACGGTCATGGTATGAATATGGTCGACATAAGTGTGGTGGACGTAGGTCTAGATATAATTAGTAGTAAGTTTTGTGTCGTCTTCGCTAGACAATATTAATTAAATCTTCCTTTTCTGGTATATTTAGATACCGGAGTCGGAGACAAGTTTATCGACTGTACCAGAGCAGCACTGTTTCCAGTCAGATGTTACGGCGTTTTAAATGTTTATCGACAGCTCGTACATCATAATTTTTAAACTTACTGAGTTTACGCCTGTGTTACGGAGGTGGTTGGCTGGGTAGGAGGGCACCTGGGTGGTACTGCACCTGTTAACCTTGGAACACTCGTGACAGGTTTGTATTTTTTTGTTTGGAAGAGTTATGCCAGTTTGTTTTTATACCGCAGTTTACGTACAAAAAGAAAATGTTAAGTAAATGTGTCACTTTTTTTTTTTTTGTTATGAAAACTGTGGAATGATTTGTGTGTGTGTGTTAAGAGTGCGAGAGGTGTGCAGCGCTCTGCTTGGTGCGAGTGCGTGGTTGTCAACGTATCTGGAAGCGAGTGTTTGGTGGCATGCTTGGACGCCCTGTCCCCGCTGCACCCAGCTTACCCTGTGGTCTGCTGCTCATCCTGGACGACAACACGCTCCCCAGAAGTGACTCGCATTGAATACATTTTTGCCCTGATATGGACCAGGAATCAGTAGCCGAGCCACGTTTCTGCCTCGATTATTTGTGGTCCATTTTTGTTTTTTCAATTTCGATGTTTATTTGTCCAGTTGAGAATATCCCACTCCCTGAGGCTCCTTCTGTGGCTGTGTTCTTAATTTCGGCGTGCTTGGCGATCAACTTGTTAACGCCTCATCTATAGATTTCCGAGCAGCATTTTATGAAAATAGATTGATTCATTAACGTCTGCGAAATGAAATCAGTATTTACAAATTGCTACTTTGTACTTAGGTTTTGCTTTCGTATTTTCTGTATAATATTTATGTATTGCAAATGATTAAATCATATTATCATTAGATATCTGAAAAAAAATAACGTGCAAGCCTTCAGAAGAGCATTTTTTTTATGTACAACTATAATTGTTACTTACCCATCATCACATTGCTTAGTTGTCAGAATTCAGGTATTTCGTTTCTGTAAAGAAGAAAGTTTGTCTTTACCATTAATTTTTAATTAATTCTTTAGTTTCAGAACGCTGGGATCACATGAATGTATATACCCAGTACTGTACATTAAATCGATGAATGAATAGATCAATAGACAAACTACTCGTATACTTTTACCACCTGAACATCGTATTTCTTTCTTGCTTATCACATGTTGCTGCTGTTATATACCATATCCCCTTCCTTCCTTTTGTCTTAGATAAATTTGATGGCTTATCCTCCTTTATCAGTAATGAATATGCATCGTTCCTTCCCGACTGATGTCTTGCAGTTATTTTCATTAAGATTGTTTTCCTAAGCAGGTCGACTCAAGGTTTAGCTGAATATTGTATATTCCCATTGGCATCGGTGAGTTCCTTTCCGCCCTGTGGCTATCACTGTACATGTCCCTTATTTATCGTCCTCCCGTAATGTCTTCCCCTCTGTTGTTACATCGGTAGTATAGTCCTTTTGTGTGTCTCCTGAAAACGTATCCACTCACTCGTCTTCTCTCCCGACAGAGAAGGCTTTCGCCTCGTCCTCCTTCTACCGACCGGATCACCCGACCATCGACGACCAGGTGGAGCTGGCGCAACGCATCTCCTTCTCGTTGGTGGACGAGAATAACAAGATGAGCCGCGGGCAGTCCATGTATATGAAGCGCAAGAAGCGATCCATGCGCTGGATTCATGAAGGTGAGGACGAGCCCAGGTAGTATGTAAGCAGTGACTAAGAGCAGGAGGAGTATGTTTGAAGGTAGATAGGAAAGGGGGGAGGGGGGCTAAGAGTTAATAGGAGGGAGAGAAGAGAGTACCTGGGATTAAAGGGGAAGGACAGACAACAGAAAGCGTGATGGTCTGTGGCGATGTTACCTTCTGGAGGACGCTGGTAGTAGCTAAAAGTTTGTCTATATAGACAGAAGCAAGATGGTGTAGCAGAGGTTAGGTTAGCTTTGGAAAGTGACAGTAAGCTAAGAGGAAAAGGTGAGGGACAGCTATGTGGTGAAGGGGAAGAGTTTAAGCTAAAGGGTGAGCAGGGAGAAGTGTTAACATAAATATCCAGGAGGTAAGAGGAACCAGGATATGAAATGATGTGAGTTGGAGGGTTACGAAAGCAAGATGATGAACGAAAGGAGATAACTGAGGATTCTTAAAAACGAAAGGTAGACAAGATGGTTAAAGTTATTAGTTAAGCAGTAGGATGAAAATAGAAGATATTAACGCAACAGAACAAGACAGAAAAATGTGAACAGTTGATGAATCAAATTGATTAATACCGATATGCATGTGTGGTTATAAAAAACGTGAACAGTTGTTGAATCAAATGTATAATTACACATAGGCTCACATGTGGTTTTGTTATGACCAGTGGTACTGGCTAAAGGTCGAAAGCATATCTGCAAATTCATTTTTTAATGAAATACCATCTCAGAATTTCAAAATCGTTCTGTTTATCATGCAGTTGAAACTATAAATGAATAACGCTCCAGATGTACATAACTACACAGTTACTTAGCATAGAAATATCTTTATCTACAAAATTTATGTATATATTGTTCGCCAGTGAGCTTGGATAACTTTATGATATTTCATAGAAATTATCCCATGTGGGCAATCAGCATTGGCTGGCTTGATATACTGTCAATACAATGATTTCATCGTAGAAACATCATTTAATATTAACTGCCATCTGAGTCTGACTGTTTAAGATAATGCATAAACACTGGCGTTCGTTATATAATGGCTAATCATTTGTAAAATTTCATGGTAAGAGAGTGAATAAGAATTATCTACTTTAGTATTAAGCCGGTGGTTCTCCTTGCTGGAGAATTCGTATATGATGATGGCCAACCGTGTTCTAAGGGTACTGAGACACGGCTGTATAAGAGCTATCCTAGAAATCGTATAATTGTGGAATACTGGCCATGCGAACTTGATAATAGTGTAATCATCCTACTGAGGGGTGTATCACAGAGACCCTCCTGCATTTGGAATTTGCTAAAGGTGATGCTAACGTAAGCTTAACATTAGGTAGCACAACGACACCGAACAACGTAGCGATTATATTACCGTATTTCTAACTGGTAAACCGCATTGCAAAACTGCGCATCACCAAAAGACTACAAACGCATTTACAGATAGGATTTTTTATGCGGTTTATCATAACAACCATGTCAGAAATTATATTTGTGATGTTTCACTCCCATTCTTTTTTATTCATTTCTCTTTGCGAAACTAACTTAAACGTATTGAGATGCAGGAAATCATTTTTTGTTCCCATGCAATGCGAAATGTCACGCAGAGGTTCAAGTTTTTCTTACTAATTATTTTTTACTTTGTTGCTGGACAACTTTCCAGTCACCCTTACCAGGGCGATGTGTGTTGGTAGAACCTGTTATATTTCATCCTGCAGTCATCAGTTCTGTAAAGTTCACTATACCATTATGAATTAATGCACTCAGTATTATTGTGAAATATGAAATCATCATCTTATTTGAGATCAGTGCAAAAAGATGTGCATTAGATTGTCATGTATGTTTAGGAAGGAAATTCTAAGGCATAAGAATCATAATTCTTTAATATTTTCCTTGTACTATTTACCCATTATTTGTTATTGCCAGGAAATCATATGTCTTTAACATTAGGAACAAAACTTTACCAGGTGTCAAGTTTTCTGAACAGAGAAGTAATTGTGAAACTGCTCTTTCTCTAGACTGCATTACGTTGCAGTTCAAAGGTACATAAATGCACTTGTCACGCTGGTCTTCTTTAGTAGGACCTCATACCTGTGGGAGCAATCCTCGCTCTAAACAGTATCTTTTCATTCAGCGTTATATTAAGGCTAACCTTATTAATCCCTCCTGTGCGAAACTAACATTGGATTAATCCACGATTTACAAGGTAGCCTAACAACTGATTAATTTGTGCTTGTATTAAGTAGCGAGGAGCTTTCATAAGTCCATTTTCAGCGAGGCTAACATCACATTAATACATGTATCGAGGCTAACACGGTATAAGTATATAAGTATTTTGTAAGTTCTAACATTTTATCAGAGCTTGCACGAGAAGTATAGGATAGTTCCAGCTCATTTCCACAGTTTGCTCATTAATAGTGCATTGCCTCGCATGATGTAGGACACCATGATGCTCAAAACATAAAGATTTTGCTTAGTTGTATTTGGGCAAGAATATTTTCACAGTAAACATTTTATAGCTTTTCAGAAGATAAACTGGATGAATCACATACTACTTTTTGTCAAGGGTTTAGCAATAGATTTACACACGACGACCGTAAAGCTGCTGACAATGGTTCAAGCCCTGCGATTGTTTTACATGTACAAAAATAGATAATATATCAAGGAAGTAATGGCAGAAAAGAACTAGTTCTTCGAGCTATCAATTAAGGAGCACTAATTTTTTACCATATTCACACGTGAATCCCCTATCCAGATACATTTTCGTTGTCTGTATCTCAACTACTTTGGTGTTAATGACATCTCATATACGGTAAAATTCAGCTTAGTTTAGTATGATAAACAGCATGAACAACTCTGCCTGCTTTACAAGATTGTGTGAATAATATCAAGGTTTAACGTTCCAGAATTTATCATGTCGGGATTGTATTTCGACTTTTCATCAGGGAAGGAAAAAGAATGGCGCTGCTCTAGTTTCCTCTGTCTTACAATTTATCTTTTTTTTTTTCTACTGTTGTGATATGTTCTTGAGACTTATGCATTAATTTTATGACATCTTACCATTTTAGTTGCAGCTTGCCTCTGACTTCTATCAACACTTTCTATAGTCATATTACTTGTATATAAAATAACATTGCTGGCCAGTTACTTAATTTTTCTATGCTTTAGATTTTTAGAATTCTAAAAATCAGGGTAAGTTTTTTCATTGTCATTCAGCACCAGCTTATTCAGCCAAGCCTAAATTTATAAATTCAATATGTCTACTTTTCTATTTTCTTTTCTCTCTCCCAGTGCTCAGCTGCGGTACCAGAACTAAAATTATTTCGCCTCACTTTACCTAATGTCTTACTTTTCTAACCTCACTTGACTTTTATGTTCTAGGAGGCGAGGGCGAGGAGGAGTACTCAGGTAACCTACTATCTGCCTGCCTCACCCTAGCAGTAGACTATCTCGTGGTGGAGAGTATACAGAAAATTAGTTTGGTCTCTCTTAGCTTTAAATTGATCGCTAGTTGGTTCAGGTAATGAATTTATCGTTAGTTGGTTCAAATAACTATCCATTTGAATATCACGAGAATAATTCAATAGCATTCTCATCTGTTACTTAAGAGATTGTTTACTTGGTCTGAGCACCTACTGCTTGAAATTTTCTGTGTCTCTGCTTTAAGTCTTTCAGACACTTCCTATCAAGTCATTGAATGGATCTAATTTCAAATTAATTTAATAGCCTTACGGTATATCAAAGCCGACGTTCGCAACTAACGTATACAACTAAAGGTCAGGGTTAATTAGAAATGAATTTGAGATAAAGAAGGTTCTAACGTTTTCAGAGAATGTAATGTGATAATCGCAATATCTACAGACAGCCCTTGTACTTTCGTATAATCGTTCCTACTAGTAGGATTGTCACACAGCTGTAAGGTGTTTAGATATCGAGACAGGTGAGTAAAATCATCCTCAACTTCACTTCTGCTCGGTAGATAAGGAGCTATCGTGGATATATATAAATTTTAGTTAATGCATAGTTAAGTCCACTTTCTAGAGCACGCTCAGAGTATGGTTAGATATACTTTTCATATTCATTACTTAGCCACTATTTAATGCGCAGTTATACAATAAAGCGTCTGTTTAAGTTCATCGCACCTGTGAGCGATTATCGCATCATTGACTTCTATATGTTAAGAATTCTATAAACAAAAAAAGAAAAAGTCATACTCTACGTATCAAAATAACCTAACTGATACACATGTTTCCCTATAGATATAAAATACCATTCTGATGACCTGTTGTCTTGGAAAAGGTGAATAGTTTCAGGATGTACCAGAGAATGTCAGATTCGTTAGTCATTGAACCAATTATAGGTTAATAAGTTGCATTTGAAAAGGAGACCAGCTAATAGTTTACTTCTCCCAGGAACCACTGGGTAGTTTCACTGTTGGTATCTTTATCTCTAACTGCACTCTACTCTTGTCCGTTCGTTAGCACATATGTTTTCTGCGATCCATATTTTTCGGATTGCAGACTAAGTTCAAAAAAGTATTTTTTTTTTCCGATGAGATAGTTTTTGAATGGCTGTCAAATAACCTGGGAAGCTTCAAAATTTTATTGCACGGTATATTACTAACCACTGATAACTGCAAAGCTAACTGAATATATATATTTTGTAATAAATCATTAATTTCAAAAGGTAAACGGAAAATATGTATTTTTTTCAACATATGGAGTTCATGGTTTTCAGCAAATTGCCTACGATTACCAGGCAATAATCAATATCGTTCTTTAGTGTTAGATCCACTAATGCCTACAACTACCACTAATAATGAATTAATAATGGCATTAGGGCGTTTCCTACTTAAAACTTTGAGAGCCTCATAATAGTATGGTAATGTCTGCATGTATGGTGACTTTTTTACTTGTGGATTATATATGCATTTTGATTATTATGTGCGCTTTCTTCGGAAGACAAAAAATCATGTGAGTTGACGAAAACCATACCTGTAATAAAGGTGAGCCGGTACCTAGCTTACAATTGAGATAATAACCAAGAGAGCATTGGGAGGTGAATTAATGGAACTGGTGTCATGCTGTTCCCAGCTCTCTTGTACAGTGTGCAATTTGCCCACGTTTACACAGAAGGCCCAGGATAGGTCTTCTACATTTTCTTTTCTTCCACTCGCACAAAATGCGGTGTGCAGTGGACGAGGTCCTTGATTTGTCACTTGTACTATACACTCCCCCATGCTCCTTCCCCCTATCCCCCCGTCACTTACTCACAGGATTCAGAGTATCAAGAATTATTTAGAAATATATTGCCCTCTAACATTTAAGTGTCGTGGAGTGCTAAGAGCCTGCGGGCTTCATGCTGACTAGGCTTTCTTTCATTGAGACGGTGGACTCGGCCAGCTGCAGTATTGGCTGCAACCCTATCTCTGGCCGCTCCATGAGACTTCTCTTTCACTGTTCATTTCACTCCTCCCAACCCCTACATCTTACTCAGAAAATAAATCGCGCTCTTTGAAATCGCTTATTCCTCTCAGGAACGCAACTCATCCGCTGTAGCAGTTGTTTTAATCTTTTACCTCTTTTCAATACTTTATTATTTCAAGAGAGTTTGCACTGGATCTTGTTCTAGTTTCTAACATCGATAGAATGTATCACTGTTTACGATTCAGTGGTGTGCTGTGTATTTCTGTTGATATAATTACACCTGTTATACGTCTTGCATACCGTAGATCTCCCTCAGGTTTTGTGTCATATATCTTAGACTTTGTCAAAGTCTGCTATTGTTCATTGCTTCACCTGCTGTTCTGATTACGTCAAGTTGTCGCTTTCTTCGACTATGTGGCCCCTCTCATTAAACTTCTCTCACCTGATATCCTCAGTGCAGTTCTCTGTTTGTAAAGCTTTAGTGTTCAGTTTTGTCTCCAATCTTATCATTATGGGTGTTCCTTATATTTACTCTTTTTTCTTCCCTCATCTTCCTTTGTACATATAACTAAACTCTGCTCTTTTTTGTACAATTCAAATAGAAACCTTCAACACGTGCACGTTGTATCATTCGCCAAACTTCGATTTTACTAGTTTCGGACCAAGACAACATCTTCTTGTGAAGTAGATATAGCCTAGTGAGTTTCACAGCTACGAAACTTTTTTTTTTCAGTTTTTCTATGTAAGAATGTTCTCGGCAGTTATTTTCTTTTAATGTTCCGTTGTTTCGACCTGTTTAGTATTTCATGGAACGTATATTTCTCGCTTGAGCAGCAGCTCAGTCTGTGTAGAGGGTTGGTTCATTCGTGAAGGGAGTATATCGTACACGTGCGTGGAGGATCATCCTCCACCTTCCTCCTAAGCAGAGTTCAGTTAAAATCATTTCGTCCGGACAGATCTCTTTCATATTCTCTTATTTCAGTCTCCGTTCTTTTCGCCTTTTCATTGCATGTTTATCTTCCTTGCAGATAAACATTTGATCCTGTTTTCGAGTTTGGGCTGCTTGTGTGCTTCCGCCTCTGTTTGGGTCAGAGAGCAAGAGACGCATATACTGTGCACACGTTCGCAAGTGGATGATTGCCGGATTCGTTGTTTACTTCTTTCCTTCCACAGCTAGGTTGTGGAACTCTGCTCCCTTTTTTTTTTGTTCTTCTTCTTCTTTTCTCCTGCATTGATTGAAGAATAGTTGTTTTTCAATTTTTTTTAAGCAGACTTAATCATGATATGGGAACCGATGCACAAAGATGATGCTCTTTAAAAAAAAAATAAGAAATATTAATAAGAAAGGAAAAATACAGCGATAATGACATCATAAGTCTACTATAAATCGATTAAAGAATAAATTAAGACACACCTTTAAATTTTATGAGATCTTAAAAGATAAGCAAACTTTGATGAATATTTTAGGTTACTCTTCGGGAATATGTAAATTAGATAAATCTGAAGTATGTCTGTCTCGAACAGTGAATGTTTATTGATATCTGTCTGGCCTCACTCTTAACAAAGCAGTAATCAGTTATTTCTGTTTTCACAGCTGCTCTGACGTCTTAGACGAATTCCATGGTTTATGATTATTATCATACAACCCTTTCATATTCATGGAGCTCACGTTTGCACTTCACGCAGGAGCGAGAATATTGTCGACGAGACTGGAGGGAATGTACTCTTTTCCGTCCATTGACAACGATTCAGCCCCGCCAAAGGTTCTTGTTCGCGGAGTCCGGTAACGCACTTCCATGAATGAGAATGATAGTTTTTCTTTGAGATATTGTTGAATTTTATTTGTCCCGACTGATAGAGTCATTGAGTCAGAGTCTACCTGCCGAACGTAGGAATGTGTGTCTATATAGGTTGTTGAATTTTATTGGTCATCGGCCTCTAGTTGGTCTTTAAGCCAGAATCCATACCATAACGTAAACCTTGCATCACAAGGTATTGTCCTAAGATCGTTAGACAGCTTAGGAAGACAGTATTTCGTCACGTCCATGTCTCAGTCTCTTGTCAGACATTTTCCTCTTGTGCATCATTCGTGTTCCCTGACTTGAAGACAACAGAATTAACAAGACAGACTGCCGTATCATAGAAGTGCCTCGGAAAAGCAAGTCTCCAACAACAGAGCTGGTCCAAAGCAACATCCCGGTCTCTATGACCAGGAAGCCACAACCAAGGTTAAGTAGAAATTGACAGCAACTCTTCAGGTGAGGACTGTTACTCCAGGCACAACATGGAGTCTGGGTGTCGCAAACTGATGTTTGAGTACTGTTTGAATACTGCCCTACACCAGTTCGTTCGTTTTCTGTTGCACTGTGAACTAACAACTTTCTGATTCCTATTTTGTCATGGTGCATTCTGGTCCCCAGAGACAGAATATCTTGACCAGTGGTAATTTGGTTGATGTTGGAGGAAACACTTCTTTCAGCCAGCCACGATGTTAGGCAGAGAATAAAACAACAAGTAAACTCTGTGGTCTGAAAGAACCCTTGACCACTGTGGTCGCAGTGAGATGAGATTGGCATCTAGGATCTTGATAGCATATTACAAAGTTTATTGTAAAGTTAAGAGACATTGTAGAGTATCATTAAACTTTTGAGCACGATTGCACGATCCTTACGATTGTTGCAATATCTGGCTTGTGATCTTTCAGGAGTCGACTGTCAAGAAATCCAGTAACATATATGCATACAAGTGTATGAGAATTATCAGCATTGTATGTCTGACAGCCTGTGTAAAGTCTATAGGGGTTCCGGCCTAATGGCTCTTGGTTATTGATGGTGGTTGAATCCAACAACGTAGGGAAGCCTAGCTGAATAGGCTATTTTCTATGATGATTTATTAATTTCAGCGAAAACTTTATTTTACATTATATTTTGCTTTGTATTTGCCAAAGAACCGGTCGAATGTTTGGAATTTCTGAGAGCGGGTCACGAACGTTGGCCTCCGTAATCCAAGTGCTGTATATTTAGGTAGTAATTGACGAGAACTTTGTCATTGATTTAACAAACGCAGCGATTCGTAATGTATCTGTGATTTTAATGAATTACATTTTACAAGGAATTATAAATATCAATTATATTCATTTACCTACCTTTTACCAACTTTTAGTTGTTATAAGCGAACTGCTTCATTGGTAGTATCATTTTTATTGGAAGATTATTCGTAAAAGTAGAATATGCAAAACGCCATATACTTTAGTAAAGCATTGTCAGAATTACACAAAAAATAGTTTTAGCTATTGAAGAAAATGAAAGTGGTTCTGAAAAAAGAAATGCATATGTGAATATGAAGTTTGTTTGCCTGTGCAGTTTGTCAGCGTGTGATACAAAAAAAGAATTAATTGTGTTGACTAAGATAACTTGGCTTAACAGCTGACTAGTCGAAAGGAAAGATAAAATCGAGATGGTGGAGGAAGGCTACCTAACTGTCTGGCTGAATCATAGCTTTTCTTGTTGTTTGTTTACTTACAGAATTGGTTTTAGAGGGAATCTGAAATTTCATTTTTCTATTTACATGATATATATGAATGCATGGAATGTATAACAGCTTTGCCGAAATTGAGAAAAAAGGAAGAGGTGATCGAAGACTAGAATTCCATTTCAGAAAACGGGAGGATCTGAAGTAAGCCACTGTAAGCGTGCGGTAGAGAACTGTAAATAACTGTGTGACGTAATGGGAGGTCAGAAACCAGCAGCGTAAAGAATGTTTGTTAAGCGAAATTCTGTCGTGAGTTGGACTGTTTAGTTTATGAGTTTCAAACTTCACAGCATTGTAGGTGATTTTTTTTCACCATAGAAGAAAATCATATCAGTATTTTCACAGCCATACGTTCCGGATAACTACTATGATAATTATGTCATTAAAGCGAATATTCTAACACTAAATGTTGCTGGTTACGGCTTTCGACCGGCCGAGGTCATCAAATCCGTATCCTTTGTCATCTATTCAAAATATATAAAGATATGTAGAATATTGGTGGCAGTGCTGCTTCGCAAAGTTTAGTCCCTAATCCTTGGAGATCATTTATATTCCCCTGCCGTGGTTTGGTGAAGATTTTGAATCGTGCTTATGATTTTATCATCTCTGTGTTTTAGTTTGTCCCACATTCCAGTTGCTCCTCTGTGAATTGCCATGTTTTAGAGAGCTGTCACGGCTGTTTTGTGGATTTGTTGTGTATATCTGCCGTCTCTGGACGAATCCTGCTTGTGGTTACGCCGCGAATGAAATCACTTTGAGCGGAGCTGTATCCTCGTGGGTTGACATTAAGGACTACAATCTCGTCGAAGAAATTGTCCCAACAAAGGAGACCAACATTTCTGATGGCTTTGTTCTAGAAATATCAAGGGCAAGGTTTATACCACATGGAAACTGTAAGTAATTCGAATTCTTTTCCAGGAAACTAGGATGCTCCACAGTATGTTCTTTCCACATTTGAAAAGTTGTTTCGAAAAGTTTTACAGCTAACATGCGAACCAGCGACATGGGACTGAATAGCAAGCCTATGCTTATATTTTGCTATTAGACTTGCCACTAATTTCCTTTAT
The DNA here is from genome assembly GCA_038088735.1 of Panulirus argus. Classification (NCBI taxonomy): domain Eukaryota; kingdom Metazoa; phylum Arthropoda; class Malacostraca; order Decapoda; family Palinuridae; genus Panulirus; species Panulirus argus. The sequence goes on from JAYMFT010368633.1 coordinate 20,150, forward strand.
ATGAATATTATATCAATAATCTATTGGAGAGAAAACATATGGATTCACCAGCCGTGATAACGAAATTAGATGTACTTTACATCATTATAAGTTATTTAGTTTCAGGAATTGAAAAAAATATCGTGTATGCAAGAGAAGCTTTGGATTTGTTTTTCTAATAATGATTAAACGAGCGACTGGAAGCAAAATGTCATTAATGATTAAATATTTAGACTGAAATATGATTTAACTTCTCCCGGATTTTTCCTAAGTACTATCATAGATATATTATTAAACGCAAGCGCGAGAAGAGCTGGGACCAACATTCCGCTTAATATTTTCTGAAAGCGATAATATTACCATACTCCTCTTTCTGGTATACCCCACGCTAGGATGTTCGTCTCGTATCGCGAAGATGAATACGAGCCGTAGTTGATTCAAAGAACATATATACTATTGCTGAATATAATGCCCTTCAAAGTTTACTGGTTGGTTGGTTAGTTATTGGGTCATTTGGGCCAATAGGGTCATTTCGTTGCCTTTTGTTCCAAAATAATTATTGTACCACATCCGGCTTCGCTAACCCCATGGCTCTTGCCTCGCATGGGCAGAGCATGTCACTGAGCCTTGAGGTCCTCAGGAGCTAATTACCTGTCACGTTAGCAGCCGCCGGCCACTCCAGCTGGGCGGGATCGAGGAGCTCAGATAGCGAAGCCATGGGAGCATTGCACTGGTTAAGGGCACAGACCTCCTGCCGGGGATGGTGCGGGTACTGGGATAGACGAGATGAAGAGGGGATGGGATGGAAGATTTAGGATAGAGAGAGGGAGAGTGGGAAGGAGATGCAGAATGGGGTGGGAGAGAAAACGTGAGAGGGAGACGGTGGGAGGTGGGGAGGGATGGGCACGACAGCAATGCAACTTGGCACATCTTCCTGGGATTCCCCGGACCTCCTCCCTTACCGTGCAGCTGCCACGGGGTGGACGAGAGGGCCGATGGAGGAAATTGCCACAGGGTGGACGAGAGGGCCCGTGGAGGGAATTGCCACAGGGTGGACGAGAGGGCCGGTGGAGGGAATTGCCACAGGGTGGATGAGAGGGCCGGTGGAGGGAATTGCCACAAGGTGGACGAGAGGGACAATGGAGGGAAGTGCCACAGGGTGGATGAGAGGGCCGGTGGAGGGAAGTGCCACAACGGACGAGAGGGCCAGAGGAGGGAAATGCCACGGAGGGAACAAGTGTGCCAGACAATAGCATGGCAAAGAGGAAATAGGAGTCATGGTAGGGCAGAGCCAGAGAGGAACTGGGAAAGCAAGAAAAGTATTTTGCCTGTTCGTCTTTTCTTCCATCTCTTATTATCTGCCGCTAAGAATTTTCTCGTATTTTCTCTAAACTTCTGTATAAAGTAACTTGTTTGTTGCAAGACAAATGTATGGCTGGTTATGTGGGCTTTAGACCTATTAACTGCCCGGGTCTTTAAGGCCGTCATCAAGTTATAACCACCATTCAAGAACATCTTGAACACCTTAAGATGTTCAAGATAATTCTAAAGCCATACACACTTGTTACTGCATGTATTGCCCTTGTCTCAAAACGACGACAATAGAAGAAAAAAAAAATTATATAAATTTGAAAGAATCTGGCATTCAGATTTGAATAATAGTGGTATTCTCGGATGCTGACTCTCGTCCGTAGTATATTGTTTGGATAAATCAGTCAGGCGATATTAAAAATTTCGCAGCGAACGTAGTATATATATATATATATATATATATATATATATATATATATATATATATATATATATATATATATATATAT
>JAYMFT010368644.1:0-21948 GCA_038088735.1 Panulirus argus
TATATATATATATATATATATATATATATATATATATCAAAGTGAGTATTAACTGTTTCTAGGGGATTTTTACAGAGTTTAAAGTATGTTGCATCATCACATAAAAGATCTTTCACTTTAGAGAAATAATCATCTTTATCCATAATCACTACTGCGTTAACCTTATCTGCTTTAGTTATATGTAGTTCATTACATTTCTTCAAATTGTTAAGAGCATTGATAAACCTTTCTAGGCAATTTGGAGCAGTCGGTTTAGACGAACTGGCATGCACTACACCTATACAAATGTTCACTTCATCGTTATATAATTTACTGTATTTTTCCAAATTACAAAATAATCTTGCAATATCAACACAGTTAACTTCTTGGCTCTAGTGCAGAAAAATATTTTCATGGCACTCTAAATAGATTTGTCAAAGACGGTCTTGGGGAAATGAAGGACGATATCATTTCGTAGATATTGTTGATTTCACCACCACGTAACTCTGGACAGTAAAGGCGGTACATCCGAAGAAAACATTGAAATGAACACGGATTGTATTACTTTATCCAGGTGAGCTGCGTAGAAGTGCTGATATGAGTATATATTTGTTGGTTTTCTGATGATGCTAAACTTCAGCTGGTTCATATGTTTGTGCTCCATGACTTCCAAGAAGGGCAGGGTAACCTCATTTTCTTCTTCATAGGAAAACTTTACTGAAGAAACCAGGCTGTACAATCTAGGGGGAAAATAAATCTTACTTTGTTCAATGGCAGGTTTTCCTGTTATTCTTGAAAGATATAAAGCTGACAGCTGTCCTTAAAGAGTTCATATGAATAGGGGTGGACTTAAAGATTTCTACACCTTAAAATCTAAAAGAATTGATATTTCAGAATCCAAATTTTTCATTGCTAGGTGGATACTAACAATGGGAAAGCGAATGTTCTTATGACCGTATCAGTAAATCTTGCTGCCGTGAAATTTCGAGGTGGACGAATATTCGAACTAATTTCCCTTCGTTCTCTATTGAAATTCCAACATTAAAAGTAGAGCATCGTTTAGGACAGGACAGAATTACCAAGAGTGGAATATGACAAGCCTGGGTAAGCTATCCTGAATGCAGAGGTCATCTACCTTCTTTGAACAACGATAAACATACACCGATTTGTGATGAAATTTCATATTTTTTTCTTATACTTTGTCCAGTTACACATGATTCATTTCGTACATTTTACAATGTATATTACAATTTATGCCATTCACGAAAATATGATCACTATTTTTAGATATTCACTTGAAAGACATCAACAAATCCTAAACTAAATTCAGGTCTGTGAAATGGGCAAGTCAGCAATCAACTATGGGGAAAAATTGGTTATTATGTTCTTGTTGTGATAAGTACGGTAAGGGCATCATGGAGGCTAGCTGGAAACTGCGGCGCGTGGTGCAGCAAGTTGTCTTAAGCCAGTTTCTTCCAAACTAGTTGTGGTGCAGCAGCCAAATTACGAGTATGATACTTTCATATCTGTTTAGGCTATTGTTTTATTTCATATCATTTATTTATCTCTAACATCTCATTTCATCTCTATATTATCCCCTGGGATTTGCTAAGCCTGAGGCTGGTCCTAACTACTTATGGTATTTGTTCGTAACTAACAGCTCAAGTCTTGACCGTTCCCCTCCTTGTCTCTATTCTCTAGTCTTCTAATGTTACTCTTCTCACGCTATCCTCCAGTGTCTCTCTCCTCTCTCTCTCCCTCGAACAGGTTCTTCCTTTTCCTCTGAGTTCCCTTCCCCCACCCCCACCCCCCATCCCTCCCACTCTTTCTCTTCGACGGTACCTTTCCATCTAGCTCCCTTTCCCCTCCTACTGCAAAACGTCTCCCTTCCAGCCGCTTCGGAAAGAGTCTACTTCTCCTTCCGTCTCCTGCAAAGTTACTCTCCCCATTCTTTTTTTTTTTTCGTCATTCCCCCTCGAACCCACACCCTTCAGTGTCTTCCACTCATCACCTTCAGTATCTTCGTCCCTCGTCCCTTCCACTGTCTCATTCATGCTCTCTTCTCTCATTCCCACAGTTGCGCCCCCTTCGCAACTCATCCCCTCCAGCATCTCCCTCACACCTCGTCTCCTCTGGCGCCTCCCTTACAGCTTTTCCCCCTCCAATGTTTCTCGTACAACTCGTCCCCTTCAGTGACTTCATTACAAGGTGCTCCTTCCACCGTTTTTCCTCACAATTCTTTCCCTACCGCATCTTCCTCACGACTCGTCTCCTTCAGCGTCTTATTCATAGTTCGTCCAATAACTCCCTCGCAGATCGTCGCCTACAGCGTCTCATTGATACCTAACCGCCTCCTCGATTCTCTCTCATATGCGACACGTCACCTATCTCCAGCAACCATCTTGCGCCATGTACCCTCCAGCGTATACCTCATATATCGTTCTCTTCAACCTTGTATCCTTCAGCATCTCCCTGTTGCCTCATATACCTTAGTGTCATCCCTACACCCCGTCCCGTGGAACTTCTGCCTTTCACTTTTCTTAGCTTTAAGTTTTCCTTACATCTTGTCCCTTTCAGCGCCTTTTCCAAGTTCCCTCCTTCATCTCCTTTCTACCTCTCTTGCAACGTCTCCCTCATACCTCGCTCCCTGCACCGTCTTCTCTTACCTTGCCACCAGCAGTGCTCCACTCCTCCTTGGTCCCCACCATCCTCTCCCGTCCTTTGTTCTTCCTTTATTATCAGCCTCACCTTCTTTTATCGTCTTCATCAATATTTTTTCTCTCCTTCTTCTCCATATTTCCTGGTCCTCTACAGTACTCGCTCGTAGCCTCCCAAAACATCTCCCGTCCTTATCATCCGTCATAGTATCTGGCTCAACTGTCATCCCCGCCAGCATCTACTTCACCTATCATCTTTCTGCCTCCGCCCTCTTCAGCTTCATCCTACCTCTTCATCTCCCTGTGGCCTCATCCCTTTCTTTGTTCCCATATGTACCTTCATCTTGCCGGCGACTTCATCCATCGCTTTCGTGTGCCTTCCTTCCTTTCCCGCCCTCCCCAGCACCTCCATACTTCTCGTTGCCGCTGTCGTCTTACCTCTCTATCCCTGTAGCCTCTCTCTCAGCAAGCACAGCTTACAGTTAATCCCTCCTAACTTTAGCATTCCAGCCTTTGCTTCTCCCCTCATCCCCTGCAGCGTTTTTCCTATACTTCACTCCCATTACTGCTCTTGTTCAATCTCTTCCAGTGTCTCCCTCCCTTCCTGTTCTCCTCCAGTATTTCCCTATCTCCCTCTTTACTTTTATCTCCTCTTTTCTTCTTTCATCCCGTCCAGCACCTACTTTCTCTTATCTATTTCCTTCAGTATTTCTGTCCCAATCGCCTCCCTTCCTTCCCCTTATTCCCACAGTGTCAACCTACCCTCGCTTCGTATGAGTAGTATTCAATCCTTGACCCCTTCTAGCATCTCCTTTCACCTTATCTACTCCTGTTACTTCAACTTCCTTATCCCGTCCACCCTCTTCTTTCCTCCTTGTGTCCTGAGTTTTCTTCCTCCCCTCATACAAAGGAATACAAAGGAATTCAAACAGCAACAGATCACTTGGTCCCTTCGAGGCTGTTTGTGATGGTGGAAGAGACATGAATATCATAGATCAATGTGGTAAGAGTAGAAGTACGTTCATATTAAAGAAAAAAGAGATTATATACTTTTCATGAAGCTAAGAAGGCGCAAATAATGTCAGTCTTGGATTTGAAGTGAGATATCTATCAAGTCTATTCTTAAACGTATCTATAGTACCACTTTCAAGCACTTTCATTAGTAAATCATTCCAAAATCTAACAATCCTGTTGAAGAAAAAGTATTTCATCTCATTCGAGGAGAAACGTTTGCACATACCACGAGTGAAATCAGACGAATCTATCCCTATGTAATTCGTTATATCGAGATTATCGAAACCTTTGAAAATAATGAATGTCTGTGTCAGAGAACCCCTTAACTTTCTCTCTTCTAAGCAAAACAGATTTGAGTCGCTTAATTGGCTGTCATAAGATTTATTTCTCAGTCCGGAAACCATCTTGGTAGCTCGTTTTTGAACTCTCTCCATTCTGTCTATGTCTCTCCTTAAGTAGGGTGACCAAAACTGAGCACAATGTTTGAGACAGAGACCAGCAAGTGGTCTGTAAAGAGTAAGATTATTTTCCCTGACTTAAATTCGATAGCCCTAGCCCAAAATTCAAGAACTTTGTTCGCCTTTTTAGCTGCCTTTATGCACTTTTACTTGGCGTTCGGTCACTAGAGATTATTACACCCAAGTCTTTTTCCTCATTCACCTTTTGCAGTTGAACAAAATTTATACTGTCCCGTGCCTTTTCAGATTTACTACGGACGTGTAAAACTTTGCATTTATCGATATTAAGAATCATTTGCCACTAATGTGCCCAGTCCATCAGTTTGTCTATGTCTGTTTGATAGTGCTGACGTTCAAAATCTGTTATAGATTTCTGTTTCCCAGCAAATTTCAATATCTTACAATGCAGCCAAGTACCAATATCATTAACATATTTGAAAAAAAGAGAACCGGTCACAAGACTGATTTTTGTGGTAAACCACTTGTTACGATTACCCATTCTGAAGGTTGGCCATTAACCACAACTCTTTGTTTACGGCCAGTTAACCAATTTCCTCAGCACATCCCCACCTATACCATGACACTTAACTTTAGTTAGTAACCTTTGATGTGGAATTTTACCGAATGCTTGTTTCACGTCAAGAGAGATACCATCAACGTGTTGATTATATCATTAAAGAAATTAAGCAGATTTGTCAGACATGAACGATTTCGTCGAAAACCATGTTGCGAGTCATTTAGTAAATGGTGGTTCTCTAAATGGTTTACGATAATTTTCGGGCAGTAATTTATAACCTTTTTGGGAAATGAGTGTTACATCAGCAAGCTTTCATTCCTCTGGAACTTTCCCGTAATAAGTGATTTATTGAAGAGAATAGTCAAGGATTTACATATTTCATTTTTTCGCCTTTTTCATTGTCCTCGGATAAATTTACATGGGGCTGCTGTCTTATTTATCTTTATCCCATTTAGTGCTGATACTATACCTTCAACACTTATATCTGTGTGTCGCAAAATGTTTTCCCCTCTTAACATTGGAACTGGATTCGGAACATGAGCACTATCTACAAATGTAAATACAAATGCGAAAAAATTTCATTTAGAATATCTGCTGTGTCTTCGTTGTTGTGAAACAAATAACCATTTTCAGTTATTAATGAGTCGGTTGATTGGGTAATGACTCTCTTGCCTCTAACATACCCATAAACGTCCTTCAGCTTTCTTTTGCTGTTTTCAGCAATATACGCTTCATGCCGACGTTTACTTTGATGTATAAGCCTCTTATTTTCTTTACGCAGACTTACATAATTTGCTTTGTCGAGATAGTTTCTGGTCTCTTTGAGCTTCTTATGCGCTGCTTTCTCAGACAACAGACACTCCTTTACGTCATCGCTCCACCATTTCCGCTTCATACTGTAAAAAGACTTCCCTATACTCCTTGGCACAAATGATCCCTCCACCGTTATAAATGTCTTACTGAAACTCTTTCGAGCTACGTTCATATCGCTTTCAATTATGATATCATCGCAAGTTTGCCTGTCAAGAGCAATGCAAAGATATTTAAAATTTGCGAGTTTAAAACTGGGTATTTTTCGCGACTCTCATATTGACCAGCATTACAGGCAGTGTTTATGTTTAATTGAAAGGCAATTCGCCAGTGATCACTTCTAAATTTTTCTCCTACGTCAGCATTGTCGTGCAACCAAAGATCTTCCCTCTCTATGTCATTTTCCTTCCTCTCATCTGTAACAGCTTCTATCAGACACTTTCTTCCTCCGTCTGTCAGCCTCGTACCCTGACTCCCCAAGACCACCTTGGCCGCTCTATCAGGTTCTTTTCTCACTTGGATTTGTCACTTACTGACAACAGCAGACGAAGTGAAAGTTCATAAAATGATGTGTTGACATTCTCTATCTGAGAACAATAGAATGAGCTATCAATTCTGCAGTTATTCCCTTGACAGATATGTTCAGTAAATATTTTGTAGAAGCGCAAGTTTCACAGAACCGGAAGTTTGCCAATATGCAAATAAGGTGATAAGTACTTCCCTGGAATTTCTCTCCAAATTAGTCTGACGCTCATTGTTGACAAACCCATGGAAACCATCACTTGGAAGATGAATGTCAGTAGTAGAGAGAATCACGATTTAGTTACCGGTTGCTTACGTTAACGCAATCATTCATATCTAACCAATGTGCTTGATTTATTCTATCACATAATCAAGAGATATCATGAAAGTAAAGCTGTTGATGCCATTTCAGATTTTCAGAATGACTTAGGTGAAGTCATCCTTCAAAGATTGATAACAAAGGTAAGTCATGTGGTATAAATGCTGTTGCAGTTTGGTGATTAGCAGGTTGGTAGGATGGCTATCAACAAATTCTAACAACTAACGGTCAGACTTCGCAAAGGACAGATGTAACAAGTAGCGTACCGCAGGGATCAGTCTTGGGACCATCCTTGTTCCTGATATGCGTCTACAGGTGGACCCTGGCAGAGGCAGACTGATGGAATGGGCTGGCAGATGTCATAAGAATATTACAGCTGAAATGTTTAAGGATTTACACATCGCAAGGCGGAAAGATTAAAGCTACAGTATGAGCTCTGTTAGGGAAAGATTTAGAAGTAAACTCCCATGACCTAAAGTTACTGAATAGTGTGTAAAGGCATTAAGAAAAAGCAAAAGAAAAGAAACATATGATTAGGTTTTAGAGGCATGGCATCAGCATTAAAGGCAAAGAAACTAATCCTTACTCCGTGCAATTCGCTGGCACGTCTCCTCCTTGTTTATTTTGCCCAGCTTGAGTTATCCTACGTGATTAAAAGAAGCACAGAATAGAAAGAGTACAGGGACGAACTACCAAAAGGATACCCAGGATGAGAAGCTAACTTACTTAGGTTACATAAGAGAAGGTCAAGAGACAATCTAATAGGATATCAAACATCTTCATAAGCTTCAAAAATCTTTATCTAAGCCGCTGTTTAAATCATGATCAGTCTGACTCTTTATCAGTAATGGAGGCAAGCGTTTTGCTTCGAACGAAAGAATATAATTTTTCGTCAGAAAGATTGTTGACATATGGAATGACTTCCCAGTATGAGTAGCTACAAGCAACACAGTATAATCATTTTAGAGCATACGACAACTAACTCATTTTAACTCCACGACTAACGTAATTTGCACGTCAGTAGTCAGAAAGTTTTCAAACACTTCTCCGTAACTCATTTTTATACTTTTCTATTCTCTCCCCACTAAGTTCTGTTTCAGATCTCTCCTCCCATTACAGTCATATTCAAGATGGCGCAGTTGTATGTTACTACTTGTCTTCCTTCCATCATTCTCCCTCCTTATCCCCTGTTTCGTATCCATTCCTTTTTCAACCCACTCAAAGTTTGCCTTCTTCCCTGCGTCTTTTAACGACTCTCTTCCCTCCCTCGCCCCATTCAGCGTTTCCCTCCTTAACTCGTTTCCTTTGGCGTCTGCCTCCAACTTTTGTGTTCTCCGTCGCCTCCTTCGCCCTTGGTAGCCTAGACACAGCTTCTCGAATGGGGCCCTCAAGCAATGAATTGAGGAGCAGCATTTTACAAACAAATAAATAACAGGATGAATTTATGGGCTTTCCGATTCAGAAAATATTTTTTGCCTCTCAGGAATATAAACAAGTGGGGTTATGAGGGAAATATGCCATCTCACTCTCTCTACGCCTCCTCCAACTTTAATTTTCCCTGCCCGTCACACCCAGTGTCCCCTCCCTACAATCTTTTCCTGCAGTGATTCCCTCTCTCTCGTCCTTTCAAGCGTCATCCTTGTCCTTAAAAGCTTTAAATCCTCTCCTCGGCTTATCCATTGTTTCCCATATCGTCCAGTCTTGCGTCTTCCCTTTATCCGTCTCCCCCACTTTCTCCTTATCTCTTCGTCTCCTTAGTCGGCTTTTCCTTCAGGTATCCCCATTCCTCGTCCTACTCAACCGTCTTACCTGCCTCATCCAATCCAGTACAACCACATTGTCCTTCTTTGGAGCATGTCTTGTACCTCCGCCTCTCCAGCATCTCTCTCGTTCCCCTTCCCCTTCAGTATTAACCTTCCCTGTTGTCTCTTCCAGCGTTTCCCCTTCTCATATTCTCCTCTATTCTCTATTCTAGCATTTCCATATTCCCTATTTTCTCCCAGCGTTTCCTCCACCTTTTCTCCACCAGCGTTTCCCTCAGCACTTGTTTCATCTGTGTTCTCATCATCTCATGTATTTTCTAGCATCTGCATCGCCCCTTGTCTCTTCTGGCGCTTTCCTTCTGTTTGTCCCCACTAGAGTTTCTTTTCTTCCGTCTCCTCCAGGCATTCCCCGTCACTGTTTCCCCAGTACGTCTCCTTCCCTCAGCGTCTCCTCTCTCTATCTCTTGTTCCTTCAACCTGTTCCTGCCCTGGTTCTTGTCCTTCTGTGCCTCCCTTTTGATCCACTGCCCTTTGATTCTCTCCCGTCTGCCACTTGACTGCGTCATTCTCTCCGTATGTTCCCTCCAGCATTCCCCGCACCCGCCCACCGACGTTTCTTTCCCTGGGACTCGCATTCCCTCAGGGTTCTCCAACAGTTGCTCCCCACAAAGGCTTCGCTACCCCGGCTTCCTAAAGCGTATCCCGTTCTTCCTCACCAATGCCTCTTCGCTCTGGCATTCCCTCCACTGACTTCCTAATCCCTTGTTCCCTCCAGCGAAACCCAGTCGTCTTCCAAGATTGGTTGTTTAGTTCTTTGGACTTCAGGCCTATCAACAGGCAGCGTCAATAAGGACATCAATGTCAAACGACATCCAAAAACCGAAAAATCTGAATCATCATCTTCAGTTGTTGATAATAATTTTAAGACATTCTCTATGTGAACATGGCCCATGCCCCATCTAGGTTCCCAATTACCTCTTTATCTCCACCTGCAGCCTCCTCCCTCGTTCCCATAAAGGTTGCTCATCCCATGGTCATCCATCTACAGCGTTTCTCTCCTGCCCTTCTCTTCGGAAGCTTCTCCTTCCTCTGCTGGATTACTGCACCGAGCCATCCCCCCCCCCCTCTGCTGATCCCCTGAAGTGCTTCCCTCCTCTTCTGATCCTTTACAGTCTCTCCTTCCTCCAGTGGTCCCCTGCAGTGTTTCCTACCCTCTGTTGGTCCTCTGCAGTGCTTCCTTCTTCCTCTGGTCTCCTGTACTGTTTCTCTCCTCTGTGGGTCTTCAAGAGAGTTTCCCGCCTACCACGGTCCCCTGCAATTTCACAGTAGTTTTTTTTTTCCTTTTTCCTCTACCAGTCATCTATGGATGTTTTCCGCCGCAAATATTCCCCTCCAGTGTTTTTCATTTCTTTACCAGTTCCCTTTGGTGTTTCGTTCCTTGCATATTTCAGCTCTTCTTCTCTCCTCCTGTAGTATTGCTTTTTTTTTTCTTTGGGTCTTCTAGAGCGTTTTCCTCATGTGCAGGTCTATTGCAGTGTTTCACTGGTGCACGCTAGTGTTTCCTTCCTCTACCTGTCCCATTCCACGTTTCCCTCATCTGCTGTTAATCTCCGGTGTTTCCCTCCTTTATTGGTACCCTTTAGTGCTCCCTTTTCCCTGATCTCTAATCTGGCTCCTTGTAGGGCTTTCCTCCTCTCCTGGTCCTCTTGACTATTTCTCTCCTCTCAAGGTTTTGTAAAGACTTTCCTTCTCTGCTGCTCCCTTGTAGCGTTAATTCCTATGGCGGTCCGCTACAGTTCCTCTCAGCCTCTGCTCCCCGGCGGTTTTACCTTTTCTTTACTGGATTTCCAGAGTTTTTCCTTCCTCGTCCTGTTCCCTGCAGTTTTCATTTCCTTTCTGGTTACCTTTACTGGTTTCTCCTCAGTGCATCGTTTCACTGTGCGGATGCAGTATTTCTCGACTTTGCTGTTCCATGCGGCGTTTATATCTTCCCCCGGTCTCTTCTAACAGACCCTCCCCACCCCACTCCCCCACCCCCTCTCTTGGTCCCCCGTAATCTCACCATGGTTTTTTGCTCCCCTAGAAAGTTTCCCCTCCTCTCCTAGTTCCCCTCAACACTTCCCATCTCCGTATTAGTACCCTTTCATTGTTTCCTTTCTTTTAACCCTACAGTGCTTGTCTCCTCCTCTGGTCCCCAGTAGTGCTTTTCATTTCAACTAATCCCTTACATACTTTCCATCATCCAGTGTTCCCCTATAGTGTGTTCCTCCTCCAAAGATCCATTCTATTGATCCCTTCTCTACCGGTCTCCTGCAACGTTTCTCACCTCTGCTGATTTCCTGCAGTGTTCCTCTTTCCTTGTAGTTCATTGCTGTGTTTCCTTTGTCCCCATTCACCAAAAGGTGTTCCCATTCTTGATAAGCCTTTCAATGCTTCTGCCTACTTTTTTTCCCAGTAGTGTCCTACAATTGCTCTTTGTCTTCTTTCTAGCTCTCATGGTCTCCTATAGCGTTTCCTTCCCTTACTGGTATCCTTGGAGTGATCCGCTTCTCTGAGGCCTTACATCTTTTCCATTCCCTGGAACACTGCAATGGTTCCTCCACTCATCCCCCACACGGCCCCCCATCCCTAAGGTCTCCTGCAGTGTCTTACTCCATTTCTAGTCTTCTAGGATGCTCATTTGCCCTGCTGGTCCCCTGCAGTGTTTTTCTCTTGCTTTAGTTTCTCTTATCCACTGGTCCCTTGTAGAATTCTCCTCTTCTTGTGACCTGCAGTCCATCCCACCTCTGCTGATACCTTACATTGCTTCCCTTTTGTGCTGGTTCCCTTCAGTGTTCTCCTCCCTGGTGGTCTCCTGCAGTGTGTCTCTTCCGTAGTGGTCCCCTGCAGTGTTTTCCTCCTCTGTTATCCCCTCTATTGCTTCCCACCTCTATTGGTCCCTTGCAGTGTTTCCTTCATCTGCTGGTTCCCTGCAGCGCCTCCCTCCTCCACTGGTATCCTCGACCCTTCTCTATTAGTTTCCTGTTTTTTTTTCTCTCTCTCTCTCCTCTCTTCCAGCATTTTCCTTCTCCCTATCTGTCCTGCGGTGTTTTCTACCTCATCAGATTCCCTACAGCACTGTAGTCCTGTTCAGATGGCCCGCAATATTTTCGTCTGCCACTGAACCCTTACAGGAACATCCTCCCGTCTAGTCCCCTATAGCGTTTCCCATCTCCACTAGTACCTAGCAGTGTTTCACAAATTTCCTGAAACCCTTCAGTGTTTCTCTACTCTATTAGTGTCTCACAATGTTTTATCTCCATTATCCTGTACCCTGTAGTGACTACCTTCTCTGCTGGTTCCATGGAGTGTTTCTCTCCTTCACTTGTTCCCTTCAGTGTTTCTCTCCTCTACAAGTTACCTACGATACTTCCTTCTTCTACCCACTCTCTCTTCCTCTACTGGGCTTTTCTTTCCCGCTCATCCTCTAAAGTGTGCTTCTCCTCGACTAACATCCTGGCCTTTCCCTTTCCTTTCCCTTTTGCTTTTTTTCCCCATGAATGTGTCCCTTACCAAATATCCTTGGTTGTCTCTCTCCTCTTGCACCTAACAGAGCACCTGTTCTTCCCTGGTCCTCTGGAGTGTTCCCCTCCTTTCTTTGACCTTGCTCTATTTCCCTCCTTTTCTTGATCCCTTTTAGTGCTTATCTCAACTGTGGGTCGCCTGCAGAGCGTGCTTCCCCTACTGGTCTTCTGTTGCGTATACCTTCCTGGACCCTTTTGATACTTGCCTCCACGGTGTTTCCTTCTAGTGGTCTACTGTACTTTCTTTCTGCAGTGTTTCACCCCCTTACCGGTCCTTTATATTGCTTTCGTTTCCCTTTACAATATATCCCTATTTTCCCGCTCTTCTACAACGCTTCTCTCCTCTAGTAAACCCTACATTTCCCCCTACCTTCCCTAGTTCCCTGCAGTTTCCTTCCTCTGTTGGTCCCTTGTAGTGTATCCTACCTTCCCTGATCTTCTGCAGTTTTACCATCATCTCCTGGTCTCCCTCTTATAGTGATATATTACTGGGTCGCCCCTTACTCCACTATAGCTGTTAGAAGTGGTTCTTTACATTGTTTTTTTTTTCTGTACTAGTCCCCTGCAGTGTTTCCCTGCTGAGCATTTGCATCATCTGTCAATCTCCTATAGTGGTTCCCTCTTCAGCTGGTCCCTGTCATGTTTCTCTTCTACTAGTCCCTTGCAATGTTTCTCTCCTCCAGTAATTTCCTGCAATGTTTATTTTCCGATTTGCTTTCCTGCAGTGTTTTCTTCTTGTACTCGTCCTCTGCTAGTGTTTCTTGCGTCTAGTGATTTCCTGCAGTGCATATTTCCTCATGTGGTACATTGTCCTATATTTGTTCTTTGAGGTCTGTCCCACTAAAATCCTGGTCGTGGGTGTATGACTCTGTTGTTCTTCCTCTCTAGTAATGAGGTCAACGATCATTAGCGAGCGACCGTATGTTGTTTACTTCACCTGTTCTGGGTACTCTAAAAGAGTTTACAAAACGTTTTTACAATGACTGATGATAGTCTTTCTTTTTTCCTTTATGATTTATACACGAGTCTACAAACACCTGCAGACACCTGGTTGATCTGTACGTTCATTTTCTTCTACTCTCTTTTCTGTCTTTCACCGCAGAGAAAAAAAAGATTACATAAGTTCCCCTTGACTTGGACATGTTTGGTTCGTGCCATATCAGTCACTGCAGAAAAAGAATATTGTCAAACATCGAACGAAAACTTAGGATTGAGGAAGCTTTAGCTTTAGAATGAGGGTGAAGGAAGGAAGGAGAAGGAAGCAGTTTAGAGCCAAGTTCGGAAATTTAGAAACTACATTGGTTAAGGGAGAAACAGCGTTAGAAAGTACTGATAATTTTCATGAAGTTAAAAGCTGTAAGGAGCCGAGGAAGAAAGAAAGATATAGAAACAATGACTAGAAACAGGTTCTATGTACCAAAAAATAAATAATAGGATGGAACTATCCTCCCTATCTTCGATTGGTGAAAACAGAGAGGAGGGAGGTTGTGTTATTCAGGGATTTATATTGCTGGAGGCTTTGGAACATACAGCTCAAGAGATAGTTCGGAACACTACAGAGGGCAGTGTGGTTGTTGCTTAGGTATGAATGAACAGTGTGGTTCGATTATAGGAGACCCCAGGATGATCAAGGATAGCCAGAGGATGATTGTGGTCATGGGACTACTATCAGGGTATGATGCAGAATCTGTAGTTTTCAGCAAAATGTTACGTAGGTACATGTGGTAGAAGGGTGGGTATTTGTAGGACTGAGGAAGTAGATTGTTTAGATATGTGGGGTAGATTTAGCAGCGGTAGGAGCCTGTTTGGTAGGGATAACATGCACTTAAATAGGATTGGTCTGTCAAGATAAGAATAGGTACTTTAAACAAATTTCATTAGGTATTCAACAGAGTAATATTAAATTTCAAAACCAGGAAGGCAGGTTTCAGCTGGGTTAGGGAATAATGACATGCAGTCACCAAAGGAAGGTGAAATTTCATCAGATAAGATCAATGAAGCCGTGGGGTTGCTTTAGGTTCAACACCGTTGGTGACATCAAAGAAAGCAAAAAGTAAATGGAGTGAGATAAGAAATATAACTGCTGCATGGGGACCAATTATGAGCAGAAAGCTGCGGGTGACATAAGGAAGAGAACATGGGAAGCACATATAACAGGAGATCTTGTGGCCAGTGACGAGTTTACCTGTGGATATAATCTTATTGTGGCAGAAAAAGAAAAATAAATCAAAGGCAACATTTGAGAAAAAGATAAGAAAAAAAAACATTTAGGACAAAGAAAGTATACGACAATGGGAATTTTATAGGAAAGTGTGAACGGGAGAAGTTCCTTACTTTCAGTGCAGTCAGCTTGTCCAGAAGTGAGCCCTGAAACGAGAATAGCTCTTTTCTATGGTAACTTTATTCTTTTTGTCGTAAAGCTGGGCTGTCTATCGTTAACCGATAATACATTTGTGTCTAGCCTTGATCTGACAGCCTTTGCATTTCCCACATATAGTGGTAATGCATTTCAGTGTCTTACAGCTGGCTGAACGTTACTGCTGTTGCGCTGTGCCAAGTGTACGATAACATGCTCTTGGTTTTCAACCGCCACTGGGTGACTCAGCATTTTTTTGAAGCAGGGTAATTGTGGCAACGCCCTAACTGTGCTTTCTCTGCTCCCTAGGCGATATGCACCTAGGCAGAGGAAGCCCTGTTGGGAAGATCCTCGGTCAACCACTTCCTCGAATAAACGCCCGTCTAATTGAATTTTTTAAATCTCTTACTTGCTTCATAACTTTGCTCGGCGGCGGGACCTCATACCAGTCTAGTATAGACTGGGCGGTTCGTCCCAAAGTCCCTCCTCTTTAGCCCACCTCGCCCTCCAGCGGGATTGTGGGGACGGAAGGGGAGGTCGAGCAATGCCTATCCTGCCGATCCACTTGAGAAAACCGCGATCGTACGGTACACCTCAAGTTGGGGGTCGCGCCATCCTTGATCCTACAAACCCATCCTTACAGAACTAGTATAATTTTCAGGGATCACTCTGAGGAACACACAGTTACACAACACTCGCCAAAATGTCCACAAATGTTCGTCTCAAATACAAGCAAATACCTAAGCATAAAATCTATGAAATAGCTTTTGGTAAGCTAAACATCCCCTCTGTCCGTCTTTTCCCATCGCATGACGGATATAAGGCAGTCTGCCGTGATGAGAAAGAGGCGGACAAAATTCTTACTGCCGAGGCTATAAGCATCTTCGATAAAGAAAGTATACTATCATGGTCATGATGCCTCCGGACATGCGGGCCAGGCGAACCGTATTTGTCCGGAAACTGGACCAGCATGTCGGCGGCCATAATGAGCGCACATGAAATTAGAAATTAAAGACAAGAATGCCCATTTGAAAGTTACAGAGGTAATAAAAATCATAAACTAAACACATGTCCTCAAAATAAGCTATGAAGAAATCCAGATGGCAGAGGCAGTCTTGCAGAGAAGATTCCTCGCATTCAGTATGTCCATAACGCCCAACCAAATCCAAAAAGAGACCTTTTTAAATTTGCTAACCTGCTTTAAATGTTACAAGATGGAGGATTATGCTTCTAAAAATTGTAAGGAAGCCAACATCATCTAGTGCTCTGAATGTACAGAGACAGACCACAAATGGTCTGACTCTAAGAGTCCATCTAATGCATGTTTGAAGTGCAAGCGACTTGGAAACGCCAATTATTCATCTCACAGAACATTGGCAATGGCTTGTCCTTACAGGAAGCTTCTTATCAAAAACAAACAAGAAGGAAAGTTAAGGATTGCAAACAAACACCATATTTTCGCTGACATAGCTAATAAAGCTGCTGCGGCAGCTGAAAAGCCCGAGATCACCACAGAAATAAAACTATGTAAAGTGAAACACACAAAACTTTTGATCAGTATTATGAATGCTCATGTAATGAACATCTGTATTCCTGGATCATACAAAAAAAGAACTGAACATGATGTTGCATAACAGCAACTTGGAGGAAATGTGGTTCCTAGACAACCCAGATTCTTCAAAACTCCAACATGCAACTGCAAATGACTTACAGGACGTCCGTGCACAAGGAAATCAACAAGGATATAATTGACATAAGTACTGAAACAGACACCACTGATGACTCGTCTGAGGAAGAAGATGAATCCACAATTGAGCCAGTCGAAGCTGCTTCAAGAGATCCAAGACTGAGATCTCACAAGGAGACATACGAAAAACACACAGACCAAAATTCTACAGCAGAATCATCTGATAGGGCAGTGAAACCAAAAAAAGAATTGAATCCAGCACGGTTGTTGGAAAAATTATTAGACTAAAATTTTGCGTTAGCGTACAAAGACCATACTTAACGAAAGAACCAGTCACGGAAGAAATAGTAACAGGTCTCAAACAAGGACATTACAAATGGACATATGAAATCAGTCTTTATGCACAAGACCAAATAATACCAGTGATAGAAAATAAAGCAATACAAATACAGAAGAGTGACTTCAAAAGAGTTGACAAAACACTACAGGAAAATCAGAATCGGTCCACAAAAACTCTACAACCGCAAGGAAAGCACAGGAAGAAATAATAGCAGAGTCGATAAAGAAAACAATAACAACAATACAACACAACGTACGAGACTGAACCATGACGAAAGACAACCTTTGTGACACTTATCAAAACATAGATGCAGACATGATATTAATAAATAGTCACGGCAATAATTCAACTGTAAAAATCAAGCTCTTCAAATATAATGTGTACCAAAGAAATAAAACAGGAGAGAAAAATGATGACGTGGCTATTGCGATAAAGAAAAACATTACAAAATTATTGATGATTTTGAGCATGAAATGCTAAGAGTTCATGTAAGCACTACAGCCGGAGATATAAAAACATCGACAATTTATATACCCCCAAGAAAACCTTTTCTACCGGCACAAAACCTTTTGAGAATATAATTTCAAATTATCCAGCATGTATGATAAGGGATTTCAATGCAAGACACTACTTATTTGGAAATAATGTGAGTAATAATGCCTTAAGCATTATATAGAGTACAGGTAGATTAATACACATTAGTTCCAATTTTTAAACTTTCATGGGTCATAAATCTTGGACAAAGCCTGATTTTATTTTTGGTAACAGCAAGGCTTTCTTCAACTACAATAGTCAACCGGGACCCCTTACACCTAGTGACCATATCCCAATTGTCTTCAAAGTATCAACAGATCCACTTCAACTTCCTTCAAAAACAAGATTAGATATGAGCAAAGCTAACTGGGTTACATTTAAAGAAAAACTTCAAAATTATGAAATTCCAGACTTTAACGGGAAGATGATAAAAGATATAGATATGGAAATAGAAAAAATTCATATAGCTAAAACAATGGCAATAAGTAATGCAGTACCTATAACCAGCTACAGAACTTTTTCACTCAATAAAGTCAATGAAAAATTTAAAATAATACAAGCATTATATGTCCAAATTAAACAACACAGAACATTTTGGAGCAAACGCCATCTTGATGCATAACATAAGACATTTACAGCAAGAAATGAGGGCAGAATACATGAAATTAAATCTAGAAAAATGGCATAAACTAATAACTAGTCTAGATACAGAAAGAAATCCTAAAACTTTTTGGAGATCGATACACAACATGATGGGGTCAGACAAAATTAATGTACAATATATAAAAGATCATACTGGAACAAAACTCTATGAAGATGAAGAAAAAGAAGCAGTATTTCGCAAAGAATGGTCAAATATCTTCAAAATATCTGAAGAGGAAAACGAGAATTTTGATGAAGAATACGACAACGAAATTAAAGAATGGTTAAACACCAGACTAGACCGCACAATATCTACCGAAATAATAAACATGAATTCGGTGCAAGAACTCGGAAGAATTACAGAAGGGGAACTACTACACAGTGTACGTCTATTTAAAGAAAAGGCATCAGGATTCAGTGGAATAACTAGAAACATGCTATTTAACCTTCCCCAAAATGCCATCAGAACTTTCATAAGAATATACAATGCATGCTTAGCATCAGGATATCTTCCAGACTCATTAAAAAGAAGCCAAAGTAATCTTCATACCGAAAGAAGGACAAGACCCAAAAACTCTAATTAACTACAGACTCATCTCATTATTAGAAATTACCTGAAAATTATTAGAAAAAATAATAAACAATCGGCTTATAACACATCGCGAATAAAAAACTTGATAAATTCTAGACAACACGGATTTAGAAAAAAGAGAGGAACTCAAACATCTATACCTACAGTAACTGAAATTTTGGCAATAGAAAAAGCAAAGAAAAACCAAGTCAATATTGTATTAAGAAACGTCTCCAAGGCGTTCGACAAGGTTTAGCATATAGGCATGAAATACAGATTGTTACAACTAGGACTGTAAAAATCTTACGAGCAACTTTCATGTGACTACCTAGACGATCGGGAAACATATCTCAATATACACAGGACCTCCTATACACCTACAAAATGGAGTCGCGCAAGGCGGATGTCTCTCTCCAACCTAATTATCCTGTATACATCAGATATGCTTCCACCAACGCAATACTATGAGTATATAATGTATGCTGACGATATTACTCAAATAATATCATACCCAGGAAAGCCACAAGCGATGACGGCGAAACATCTTGCTACTGCGATAGAAAACATTAACAAATTTGAATATAAATGGAAAATAAAAGCAAACATTAACAAATTCAGAATTAAGCCTATTGCAAAAATCAAAACCGATCCAATAATAGTCCAAGAGAACCTGTACCCATTTAGCAGAGAAGGAATTTTGCTGGATTTGAAAATCACCAGCAGAGGTGAAACGAATTTTATAGCAGAGAAAGTAAATAGAACCAAAGGTACATTAGACAAATTACAGAGATTTGGTTTATTGATTCAAATAACAAGAAGAAACTATATACGACGCTAATATGATCGGTATTAGAATATCCACCGATACTGTTACACATTGTGAAAGCAACTAACATGAAAAAATTGCAAGTGGTTCAAAATAAGCTGTGAAATTCATTTTCAATGTAAATTATCCAGAAGCACCAAGAAGTGAAGAGCTACACCACAGAGCAAATCTTCTACCAATAAATGTATTACTTCCCGAAAGAGCTAAATTTGATATGGGAGAAAATTGAAGAACACAACTCAGAAACATTTCAAAAATGGATTCTAGAACGAGCAGCAGGCAAATCATAAAATCAAATGATCCGACACCAAAATATACATAAAAGATGGGGAAAGCAACCAGTAACACAAGGACCTGGTAAGCAGCTTAGATGCTGATCAAACAACTACGTAACAAAAGTCTGACGAATTAAGAGCTCAGATTAAGCAAAACATACACAAACATCTAACTAAGAACAATGTAGTTCTATGGTTGATCCCAGAGTCTTTTATACTTTTCTATACTTCCCATTTCCTACTACTCTTCTCCTCAGAGAACCCCCCATCCCCACTCCCTCCAAAACCCTCCCAAACTCTTCCATCCCCTAATGCCCGACCCTTCAATCAACGCTAAGACCGAAGAATATCCAACTTCACTTCTGCCGCAAGTCAAGTCAATTGTCTTACACCTGAAAAAAGGAAAATTGCCCAAGTTATTATTACATTTCCTTCCTTTTTATTTCATAATGTCAGTTCTAGTCAATGAATTCTTTATCTAGAATGAAAAGTTTATTCATTGTGGCCCCTTGCACTGTTTTACTTCCTGTCGGTCTCCATCTACCTCGTATATCCTGATATCGCTAACTTTGATAAGGGATGATTCTCAGTATCTATTCAGACTTTTTTTTTTTCGATATGTCAATTTCTTTTAACTGTCCTAGTGTCTTGCAAAATTTCCCTCCTTCCTTGTGCTGGTCCTCTGCACTGTTCACTTTCCGTTATGGTCCCCTGCATTGTTTCACTCCCCGTTGGTTTCCTGGAGTATCTTCTTCTTGTGGTCCATTGCAGTATCATCCATCTTCCTTATCGTCCTACTCCTCCTGTTCTGGCCTTCAACTTTATTTCCTCTCTTACCTTTGGTCGTCTTCAACCTTTCCCTCCTCCAGTCTCCTTTCTTTCCATGTTTCCTACAGTTCTTCCCTTATCACTTAGTCCCATTTAGCGTTCCTTTTCTCTTTCTGTTGCCACAGTGACTCTCTTCCCTTTGTTAAATGTATCCTCCGCTGTAGTTTTCCTCTTTTCATTTGGTCTCCTTCAAAGTTTACTTTTCCTTTGGGTCCTGCATCGTGTTTTCTGTCTGTGTTAGTCCCCTGTAGTTTTTGCCTTTTCCTCCTGTTCTCTAAAAAGTTTTCTTTTTTTTCCCTTCTCAACTGCTCCCTTGCATTTTGTTCGTTCCTTTTATAGTACATACAGGGAATGACATCTCTATTAGTGTCCGAAATGTTTCCTTTCCTTTCTGTTTCTCTCTAGTATTTGCCACCTCTGCTCCTTCCCTTTCATCCCTGCAGTATTTTCTTCCATATCTGGTCCCTCAGAGCGTTCGCTCCACCGCTGCTTTATTCGCATCCCCCAACAGTGTAGACGTCTTCAGTAACTTACTCATGAACGTAACATTTAAATCCCCCAAGTGAAATTACTATTAAGATAGAGGACTACAACTTCACCGGTGCGTTGAGAAGCGTCACAAGCTAGCGCCTATCACCTAGGGATGTTGCCACAGTGCGAAATCGGCGTGAAGAAACACTCAACACGTGCATCTTGCGGCAATATGGATCCCCTTAAAAAGGCTTCTCCCATATAGCCGTTAACTTAGGGCGATTCAAAAGTCCATAGAACAGTTTTCCCACTTGCGATGATACATCCCATCCTTAACAAGAGCGACCGTTCTAACTGTCGTCCGACTGCATTGACTTCTACAATTTCCAAACTGCTTGAATCCCTCCTGAAATCCCATATCCTTAGACACCTTAGATTTCACAGTCTTCTCTCTGATCACCAGTATGGCTTCCGTAAGGCGGGATCCACTGGTAATGTTCTTTCGATCTTACAAATGTCTAGGCATCATCCCCGAAAGATTCTGGGGAGTCCTGCGTAGTTGCCCTTGACATATCCAAAGCTTTGGATAGGGTGTGGCATCGGGGCCTCATCTCTAAGCTCCTCTCTTTGGCTTCCCTCCCTCACTTTGCTCCTTGATATCTAGCTTCCTCTCCTGCCGATCTATCTCTGTACGTGTTGATGGATCTGCCTCCTCCTCCTCCTCCTCCTCCTCCTCCCCCCCCCTTTTTTTTTCCAAAAAACAGCCGTATCCCTCAAGGTTCTGTCTGTGCCCTACACTTTTTCTCCTTTTTATCTATGATTTCCTCTCCTACACAAATAACTAAATGCACTCATACGCTGACGACTCAACACTGCATTCATCCACATCCTTCAGTTCTGCTCCTCTTTTCACTCTATCTGCACCTTGTCCTGACACAGCTTCCTCAATAAACTCAGACTTGGACAGGATATCTCAGTGGGGAAGACGAAATCTAGTTAAGTTTAATGTCTCCAAGTCATTTTTTCTACTCATCTCTCTCGAAAACTCCTCACAACTTTTGTCTCTAATTTGACGGCTTAGTAATTCCACTTTATGACACAGTGAACTTATTTGGTTCTAAGAAACTGGGAGTCCTGTTTAGATGTCAATTTTTTTTTCCAATCGTTTATTCCATTTATACAAAGGTCTGAATCGTTCTTGTATGAAGTACTGCTCTCACATTTGAGGTGGTTCTAGTTCTGCATCCTTACTTGGCAGAGTTGAGTCGAAAGCGATCCAACATATAAACTCACCTAGGCTAATTTCAAACCTTGACCCTCTTCCCTAAGCCGCAAAGTTGGCTCACTTTCCCTCTTTTATAGACATTCCTTTGGTTTTTGCTCCCGAGAGATTGCCTGCTTGTCTGCCCCCACTGGTAGCTAGACCACGCCGTACCCGGCAAGCTGCTGCGTCACATGAGTACTGGATAGTTGTTGGCAACTCAAAGGTGGACCGTTTTGATAGCTCTCTTTCCTTACATCTCAAAGCTTTGGAACTCTGTACAATCTCATGTCTTTCCCAATAACTTTGGGCTAGCATATCTTGAAAGAAAGGTTTTTCATTTTCTCCAAAATTCGTAAATACTTTCACTTGTCCCTTCTTTCTCCGTTTCATAATCCTCTCTACTCTTTAGTTTAGGCTCGGCCTTGATAAGGACTTTTATCTGTGACTGTAGCCTCCAACTTTATATATTATTTATTTTATTTATTATACATGATCGCTGTTTCCCGCGTCAGCGAGGTAGCGCCAGGAAACAGACGAAGAAAAAATACCCCA
>JAYMFT010368655.1:0-17010 GCA_038088735.1 Panulirus argus
CATGAAAAAGAAAATATATTGCCATTTTATAAAGTTACAGGCGATAAAGATCAATGTTCAAACTATATAGACATAAGTCTATTTAGTATACTTGGAAAATTTTATGGGAGGGTATTGACTGAGAGGATTAAGGCATGTACGAATCATCAGTTTGGGGAGGAGCAATGTGGTTTCAGAAGTGGTAGAGGACCTCCCGCAGGCGGCGTCCGGTAACAATACGTTCTTACATTCATAAATATATAATGATGAAATGCAAAATCATCATAATTCTGCTGGGATTTGTAGGGATGTAAGGTTATTACATTAACACTACCACGAGAGCTACTGATATAAAAACTGGCATCTCTGTCTTTCTGCCACCTCTCGCTTACATATAAATATATCTGGGGGTCTGACTCAGGTGGCAGTCATTTAACTGCAGGCGAGTTACCGCAAGCTTCGACCAGCTTCAGACTAGTGTGTATGTTTTGAGTGCGAATTCTTTTGTAAATTGTTTAGAATGATACATACATGTGTGTGAAATATTCATGTGAAGTGATATAAAAGTTATATCGGTTAATACGTAAAAGCAGGAGGCGAGGAAAAAATGGATTATCAAAATGAAATGATTTCATAGTGAAGGCAAATTTATTCTTGAGGTAGTATGACCAAGTGAATATGATTCTGTGATACATAAATTAACCTCAAATGCATTCTTCATCAAACACTCTCTTATCCCTTTATTGCCACTTTCTGTGATATTAATTACAACATTGCTAATTGTTCTTCTACTTCTTCTTCTTCTTCTTCTTCTTCTTCTTCTTCTTCTTCTCTTTCTTCTTCTTCTTCTTCTTCTTCTTCTTCTTCTTCTTCTTCTTCTTCTTCTTCTTCTTCCTCCTCTTCTTCTTCCTTTTCTTCTTCTCTTTCTTCTTCTTCTCTTTCTCTTTCTTCTTCTTCTTCATCTTCTTCTTCTTCTTCTTCTTCTTCTTCTTCTTCTTCTTCTTCTTCTTCTTTCTTCTTCTTCTTCTTCTTCTTCTTCTTCTTCGTCTTCTTCTTCTTCTTCTTTCTTCTTCTTTCTTCTTCTTTCTTCTTCTTCTTCTTTCTTCTTCTTCTTCTTCTTTCTTCTTCTTCTTCTTCTTCTTCTTCTTCTTCTTCTTCTTCTTCTTTTTCCTCTTCTTTTCTTCTTCTTCTTCTTCTAAGGCTCCAGTCATGGACTAAGTCCATGTCAAGGCTGGGCCCTAATTGAAATAAGGAGAGAATTGAGAAATGGGGAAAAAAAAAAGACAGGGAAGGTATTTATGAATTTTTGAGAAAGTGAAAGACCTGTCATTTGAAATGAGCCAGATCATAGTTATTGGGAAAGACATGAGAAGGTAGAGAGTTGCTTCTAGAACCTTCATTATAAGTTGAAATGTGGGAAAGTATTTCCCTGGGAGGGGCTAGGGGAATTATAAGGATGGATTAGGTTTGCCATTGAGTAATAGCTTTGACCAGGTAGAATTTGTTTTATTCATTCCTAACTTTCATATAATTTGATAATTTCTCCACATAAGAAACACATGTGAACCTTGTTTCTTTCCTCATTTGTGATTTTTTTTGACCTTGGTTTCAATGCAAAATAGTGATTATCCTTTAGTTGCAATTGTGATTCCTGCTTATACATTATTTCTGTTGTTTTTTGATAATTAAAAAAATTTTCTTTTTGAAACTAGACAGAATGATAGTATCTTATTAAGAAACATATGCAGTGTGAATTTGATGGTTTTCTTTCAGGGAGCAACTCTGCCAAAGTTGGTTGAGAGGTTAACATACCATATGTATGCCGATCCAATGTTCGTACGGACATTTCTTACTACCTACCGAAGTTTTTGTACACCAACAGTAAGTAATTATTCAACTTGGTTTTTTTCAAAACAAGGTTTCTTTTGTCGATTTATGGTTCAAAATAGGCATACAAAATTTTTCAGTGGTTTTGTTGATATTCATGAATTAGGCAGTAGTTGGTAGGGAGGTATATTACCAGTGCTACCCACTTGGGTATCGGGAGGGCTAGTAACATCTGCGTAGTGAACCAGGACTTCAGCAGTTGTCAAGTTGCACTCCTGACCCAGGCAGCTATCTTTTCTTCTGCCTCACCCACATGTGGACTACCGTCATTCTGTCCGCAAACATACAATCTCTTCTTTTCATATGGTAACACTTGACAATATATAACTCACACAGGTCATTCTTCATATCTAGATTTTTGTATAGTGAGCACAATGCCATCTGGCAGTGGCCTGTTTAGGATGAAGCACGAAAGGTTAAGAAACAGCAATGGAGTTTACTAGTTATGGAGACTTGCTGTGGGCAGCCCCGTAAAGGAATTCCAAGTGGGAACAGGCATTTGAGATATAGATAGATTAGATCATGAATTTACAAACATATCTTGTGCTCTTTCATTTTATGCTTTCATTTTGTATTTTGTTGCCTATACTCTGTCTAAATCAGAGAAGTTTTTGCAGACTTTTCTTCACCATTTCTGTCACCAACCCTTTTTGTTTTTAATCATCTACAAGTACACCCTTGTGCAAAAAATAGTATGGCACATGATCATCAATAATTGTTCTGGCATCCTTCTCTGAAACACCCCAAGCCCCAAGAGTTCATTTGATGAATCAGTATAATGTATATACTTGATTAAAAGTGCTCATTTTCCTCCCTAAAGAATTGCAAAAGTTGGGGTCTGGCTTATAATTGAATACTATCGTAAAATTTTTTGAAGAACTGTATCTACCACTGTCACTTCACCTTAGTCACCACCACTACTACTTACTGTTTTCTCATAGCATTTGACATGTTTTTGATAGTATTCAGTGGCCTTAGTTTTCTTGGTTTTACTTTTATTGCCAGCTTCAGTAAAACAAGGATGTGGATGATTGATATTTGTCATAGAGGGTTTATAGTTCTTTTATGTATGAACTATAGATTCTGGTATTAAAACAAGTTTGTAAAGCTAGTCATTCACATGCACGTGTAAAATGCTTTGATTTAAGTGTGACTTATTCATTGAATGTTTTGTACTTATCATTTCATCCATATCTTTTTTCAAATATGAATAATTGTACCACTTATTTATATTAAGCGGCACATATTAGCAGCATCTTTCTGGTTGTGTAGTTCTTGTAATTTCTTTCATCTTCCGCTTTTTTGTTTGTCAGCTACTTCTATGCACTGTGATTGTTCCCTAACTTTTTATTTCAAATAGATCATAGATATGTTTCTCCATAGTATTTTTTTTTATATATAGTATGTTTCCTACATTATAATCTCAAACAGAAATATGGATAAATTTATAGATAAGGCCTGGCCATCTGTTTAAAATGGTTTGTCATCAAATGCAAAAAATTAGAAATGATTAATACATAACAAATGAAAGTTTGACCAAAATTCTAATGTGCATTATTTTTATATTCACTTGTGATTATATCTGGCAAGCTCGCTTATGCTGCAGAAATCTCTGCTAATATTTTGTGCTGCATGTAAAGAAAATTTGCACATTTACTGTATATTTTGACTTCGTTGCATTAATTGATATCTGTTAAGAATACTTGATATTTAACCGAGGAAAGTATGAAAAGAGATATAAGTGTTTTCACATTCACTAATATACACTGTTGTATTAGTCAGTGATGTGAACGTTGACACATGAAGAGTACATAACTGCATAAGAGATATGCTTGAATACATGTCCAGTTATTCATTATTCAGACTTTTACTTTTATATTAAGATTAATAAGAATTGTCTCTACAGATTCTTTTTACAGTTATTAGACATTTACTCAATCTGGTCACAATAAATTGTCTCTTTTTTTCTCAGTCCACATTTTTGTGATTTTTGTCAGTCTGTCTGTCTTTATGTACTTGTACTTGTCTATTTTCACATATTTCTGCAGTATGGAGAGGACTTTTACATTTTTTGGGCCTCATTTCTTGAACTTTCCAGTCATACAATTTTTTTAAATTTTTGTATGCTGTCATCATTTGCAGTTTCCATGCTTGGCTTGTTTCTGGCATCTTTTCTGAAAAGTTTCTTCTCAAGTTTCTTGTGAAGCTTACATATGTTTCACATAGCTGCAGGGGGCTTTATATAGAGAAAAAGATGCATGCCACAGAGCTAAAATTGGTTATCTTTTTCAAAAGGCCTAGGCAAACTTCTCCACACCCAGTTGAAACAGTTGCTGAATCAGATATTTCAGTGGGTGAAGTAGAACACCCTAGTGCCCCTCTCTCCTCCTCACTCCATCCCAACCCCCTCTGCCACCATATCAAGCCCTCATCAACATATTTTCTGGTAAGTTTTCATTAAATATCATATTTTTGGTGGTTTAATACAGTTAGTGAGATTTTTTCCCTCGGTTTTTAACCCTACTGTATATCCATTGAGACTCCTGATACGAAATAATGTAGTTCTTTGTAACATGAAGTTTACAAGTCCCTAACTCACCTTATCCCTTGACCCTGTTGTTTTTAAGGGGAGAAATTATGAAAGAGCAATTTTCAGTGTGAAGTTAGTTTTGAAGTGCAGTTTCTTAGTGATGACTCAACTTTAGTGTGTTGCTTGGAATAGAGTTCAAATATTATTTTGCATGACAATGCCCAGAAGTCACCCTGCAGCTTAGAATAGAGGGTGGCTTATGTTCAAGTAAATACGTCATCACCAGTCCATCGTCATCTTCCTCTAATCATACATTTGCTGCATATCTATATCATTACCTCTTTGCATCATATACTTCTGACCAAACAATGATAAACTCTTTAGTAACCATCCATAATCCATTCATCCTACATGGTCACACTACCTCTCCTAGCTTACTACTACTTGTCTTTTTGGTGACATCTTCACATCACATATCTTCCTAATATGTTTGTGTAAAATGAAAGAGTTTTTGTAACATTCAGCACCTTAGAATTACACTGGATTTTTCTGTTCAGAAGACATCTTTTGATAACAGTTGTTGTGTGTAGGATCACCCATGAACAGAGCCAGTACATGTTGCAGGTAATGGGCATGGAGATGGAATTGCAGAGCACTAAAAAAGGAGAAGAACGTTACTTGAACACCTTACCAGTTTTCATAAAGTAGAATTGGAATTTTTCTTGGCGGTTTGTATTAATTAAAACTAAAGAACAGGGACTTTTAATGGACTGTCTTTGGCAGTGCCTATTATCTTGCACGACAAAAGCAGATTGAACTTTGCTTGAACACCCTAAACAGTTTTTATAAAGTGAAACTGGAGTTCTTGGCAATTTGTGTTACTTAAGAGTAAAGAACAGAGATTTTTAAGTTGAAAGCAGTGCCAAGTAATCATTCAGTAGCCTAGCTGTGTGAAGTTTTATAGATAAGTAGCTTTGTGTGAATATATTGTTAGTAAAAAAAGAATGATTTCTTAACCAAATAGTTTTGAAGAGTATTTTTGGTTCTTTCAGAAGAATTGTATTGGATTAGCAAAATTGCAATTTAAAATCTATACGTAAGTTATTGGTAGAGCATACTCTAATGAATTATTTTAAGTGCTTCATTGTTCTTATAGGTAAAAAATTATAATTTGAGAGACATAGGAAGTAGTTGAATGTTGACATTTGTTATATCTTACACTTTTATATGTCCTGTATTTCCCTAAACTAATTGTAAGAGTTATAAGTATTTAGTTGTAGGTATTTTGAAATGAAAAACAGTATTCAAACCGTGGAAACCATTATATTATCTCTTGCTTGATACCCAACTTAGGAATTGTTAGACCTGTTGATACAACGCTTTGACATCCCTGAACCTGAGCTCCCTGCTGTGAGTGAGGAAGAAACGCAAGAGGTGAAGAATCAGCAACTATCAATACACAGAGAGATTCTTAAACGATTTCGCAAGGAATATTCACAACCAGTTCAATTTAGGTAATGATGTAAATTTCAATTTGCAGTGAAATTCAAATCATTCTTTCTGGGTTAACTTTTTGTTAAGAAGATTAACATTTATTGTAACTGTCTTTCATAGATAATGTTTGTATGTAAGCTACAGGTTTTTAGTTTGAAGCACAAAAGTGTATCATGTATTGTTCGTATTGTGGAATTGAATGTTAAAACCTTACAGGGTAATGACTTATTAGTGTACTGCTTTTTAAATTAGTACCAAAACTTGAATAATTTTGATAGGAAGACTAGATAGCTCAGTAGATTACAGACATGAGTTACTGAAATTTTGATTGATGTGTGTCATGCCAAACCACCTTTATTTCAGGGTTTTAAACGTTTTACGTCACTGGGTAGACTATCACTTCTATGACTTTGAAAGAGACAAAACGTTGTTAGACAACCTTACGAGTTTCTTAGAAAAGGTGAAAGGAAAATCTATGCGGAAGTGGGTGGAATCTATAACTAAGATCATTCAGAGACGGGTAAGTTGCACTTTTTGTAATTCCAAAACTTTCATTGACCCTGGACCTCTAGTGTTGTTTTAAACATCTTTAAGATTATTTTCTAATATTCAAGCATGTATTACTTGAAACCATTACATTATTTTGATGCTGTTATAAACATCAGTTTTGTAATTAATTGATACATTGATTAGAATTGTATGTTGCTCAGTTTTTTTAGATAGTTGACAAAATTGTTCAATCCTGCTTTCAGTGCAATGAAGAACAGAGAGAAATCACCTTCAGTTTAAACCGATCGCCCCCATCTCCAAAGTGGCACATTAGACTAGATGAGAAGGACTGGGAAGCTATCCTTCCTATTGGTCATGGGGGAACTTCAACAAGTGTGAGTACTTTACACACTGCTTGCAGTTTGATATGAATACTGGAGTTAGAAGGAAGTGGTAAATTGCATAACTTTGTCCTCACTTTTTGCTTAATAGGAGATCCTAGAATGTTAGCTAGAAATGGATGATCAATACCTGGTTGGAAATGTAAGACAGTGCTTTCTGAGTCTTCCTACCTCATTCTCTTCTTTCCAAGACCCCTTGCATTTAGCTCCCTCATCACCCCATCCATAAACAAATAAAACAATGTGACATCACACACCCCTGTTGCAGAACTCTCTTCACCTGGAAGCACTCGCCTTCCTCTGCTTAGTAGCACACTTGTCTATCACTTTTGATGAAAACTCCCTACTGTTTCTGTTAGCTTTCCTCCCACACAGTATATTCAGAACACCTTCCACAAAGCATCTCAGTCAGCGTGTGCTTTTATATTAATTATCAATATTTTTTATTGCTATATCCTTTGTGATTCATATGATTTTTTCATAACTACAAAATTATAAAAGTTTCTAAAATTACCAGCTGCACGGGTTAGACACCATGTTGTCAAGGTGCTGGCAACACTGCCTTCATTTGTACTAGAAACACTCCCAGCCCCATCTTGGTCAACTTTCAGTGCTGGAAGAGTCAGTGTCCATAAAATCATTCTCCATATGATCTGAAGAAAGATAATAAAAAAATTCAGGATCATTTTCTGCCTGGCCCACTAGATGTAGCTAAAAGCTGCTAAATTTCTGTTGGAGAAGACTCATGAGAATGTGTTGTCATTGGTGATGCTTGATGATGACTGACCGTTGGGAGATTTGATAGTGCACCACCAGCTCTGCAACCACCCAGGCTTGGCAGATAGCCTTTAAATGTGGTGGAGGTACAAAAGTTGATATTGAATCAACTGCTTTAAGGGAGGATGAAATACGTTAAAACATCTTCCCAGAGCCTCCTTAGAATTCTTGTTAATTTTTCTTTTTTTTTTAGCTTAATATGCATGCTCTGTATACTCCCATGTAGCCATAAGATATCCCTTGTTTTGCCAGGTAAAGATACTGGCAGCCATTTCCACAAGGTATAGACGTATTGCACTGACAAGTTATCTTTGCAGAACAATGGAAAAAGTAATTCATGATAGATTAATCTGTGTCTTGAAGCAAATAATTGTTTTTCTCCTTTCCAATATGGTTTTGAATAGATGTGATTTACCACAGACCCCTTGATATGAATATCAGATGACATTAAAAAAGAATTTGGTAACTATCATCAACACTGAAACTATAGCTAATGTTTTTATAGTTTTTATTTATACTGCAGGTAAAGAAAAAATTTTTGTTTCTTTCATTATTTACATTTAATATTTTTCTGCTCCAGCCTGATCTTGTAAAACCACTGCTGATGCTTCACCCTATTGAAATTGCTCGTCAGCTAACTTTGTTAGAGTTTGAACTGTACAGAGGTGTGAAGCCATCTGAGCTAGTGGGGACACCATGGACCAAAGATGACAAAGAGAAACGCTCACCCAATTTGCTCAAACTGATCTACCACACAAACCATGTAAGTAGATGTTTATGAAATTATATCAATATGCTGGTATCCAGGTTTCAAATAGTCACCCTTAGAGCAGTATATCCCACACAGAACAATCTCCAGACAGCACATTATGTACTTAAGTGATACTTTTATTTGGAAAAATGTTTTCGCTTGTGATTTTAGATATGAGAAATTACCTATATAATAGCCAGTTATAACAGCTGTTTTGTAGTCCCATTAATATTAGACATTTTGTAATCACTTATTTCTTTACATAGCATTTTTATATTATCTCACGTCCTTCAGAAGAGGGCTTTAGTAATTAACAGATTGTTGGAGGCTCAGCAACAGCATTTGTACTTTGTGACAAAATATTATGGATGTTATTTTTATCATCTTTTATTCTAGAATACAAAGTCTGATATTATTTGCCAGCATTTGGAATAATCTTAAAGATTATAAAGCAGATAGAAGCTGTTTTCTCTGTTTATTTTGGTAGTATGGCAAATTGTGGGTAATGTAATAGATCATATACCATAACTTAGATGTTTAACGATACATTACATAGAAAATTATAATTCATAGGTAACGCGCTGGTTCATGCGGTGCATTGTGGACACTGACAACTTTGAAGAGCGCGTGGCTGTGATGATGAGAATTGTGGAGATCATGGTTATGTTTCATGACCTCAACAATTTCAGTGGAATTTTCGAGGTTTCTAGTGCACTGGGTTCAGCAGCAGTGCATAGATTAGAACATACCAAAATGGTAAGTTTGGTTTGTTTCTCAGTTTTGTCTTTTCTAGTGTATTTGCACCCTGGCTCTGTGGTTATGACACCCTATGCATAACATTTAAGAAAATAGATAAACCACAGATTGCAAATGTCATACATAATGCCCAGCTATTTTGAGTGCCCTTGAAGCAAACAGATTTATCCGTTAATTTATTTCCTTAACCAAGTAAAGTCACCAGTCATCTAGTCAGCATGGAATTTCTGACTTTTTGTTCAAGTTCATTTCCTGTGGATTTAGAGGACATATAGTTTATGCTTTTTGTTAGGAGTAAGGTTTATTTTTAACATTATTTTGTACTTTTATCTCAGGCAATTATCCCTGGGGATAGGGGAGAAAGAATACTTCCCACGTATTCCCTGTGTGTCATAAAAGGTGACTAAATGGGTAGGGAGTGGGGGGCTGGAAATCCTCCCCTCCTGTTTTCACTTTTCCAAAAGAAGGAACAGAGAAGGGGGGCAAGTGAGGATTTTTCCTCTAAGGCTCAATCCTCTGTTCTTAACGCTACCTCGCTAACGCGGGAAAAGGCAGATATGTATGAAAAAAAAAACTCAGGCAATAGGCCACTTACAGCCATACAGTGTGTTCTTGTGTGAAGGTATAGAAAGTGCACAACAAGGCTAAACAAAATGTAGCAACTGGGCATTCATCCACTGGGAACTGAGGATATGTTGGAATATGTACTCTATGCATCTTTTAAGGTTATTTCAGAGTTGAAGCAAATCATAGTGCTGAATGTATTAATATAGGTTGTTGATATTCCAAGTACCTGAGGCTTCTCAGTTGATAGAATGGAGACTTACTTTCGTAGTGTATTGAATTTTTTCTTTTATTTACTTCATTTTGTCATCTATTAACCCCTTTTTGTGGTCCCAGTGAAAAGTATTTAGCATTCCATTATTTATCTAACACTCTTCCATGGGTATTGAAACCCTTTACCTATTATAAATGAATACATTAGATATAGTAGGTAGTAGTTAGTAGACAAGGAGGTATAAATTTTGTTGGCATTACCTGCCTTGGTATCAGGAGGGCCAGTGACGGCTGCTTGGTGAGCCAACACTTCATTGGTTGTCAAGTTGCACTCCTCTGACCCAGGTAGCTGTCTTTTCTGTCTGCCTCACCCACACATAGACTGCTGGCAGTTTGTCCTCAAACATACATTCTTCTGGTCACATAACACGTGACAACACTTAACTCATACAACTCTTTCTTCTTAACTCTAGATTGTTCCTGTTGTTGGTAGGAATATTTAGACAGGAGCAGTAGGATGAAACATTTGTTAGAAGTAGTAGTTTTGAACATTAACCAGGAGCATTAGGTGGAAGTAATAGCTTGAAACATTAGGTAGAAGTAGTCAGTAGGAACATTAGGTAGGACTCGCTGAAAACACTGCACAAGGGATACCTTCTGCCAGTGGCCCGTTAAGGGTGAGGCACCAAATGCTAAAATGTGGCACTGAAGTTCACTAGTTATGGAGACTTTTGCCATGGCCACTCCCTTGGGGGAGTTACTGACCGGATCAGGCATCAGAGACATAGATAGGTAGGTAGACGTTAGATATACAGTTATCAAAATTTGTGTAAAGATTAATATAGGTACATTTTCTTACAATATGTGCTGTAATTTCATCCTGAAATTTATTTGACCATCAGGAGGTTAAGAAACGTCTTCCACTTGGTCAGCTAAAGGTGTTTGAAGAGGCATCTGAACTTAGTGAAAACCATTGTAAAAAATATCAGGAAAAACTTCGTTCCATCAATCCTCCATGTGTTCCATTTTTTGGTAAGTTTGATTTTTTTCATTGATACTGATACATAAAATGTGTTTATTGTATATGGTAGAAAATTTCTTTTAACAAGAATTGCAGTCTGAAACATGTTAAAAAAGTAAATTAGTAAATATGGAAATGTGAATACTTATAGATTCAGATAGTTTTTCTACCTCATTTCTCTCTCTGTCATTTGTCATATTTTATTGAATCCTTTTTATTAGATTTCAGTTAGTCTTTCGATTCGATGTAATTCTTCCTAAAACTTTGTCATTTCTTTTCTTCCATAATGCTCTGTGTGGATTTTAGGTTATTGAATGGATGTTGAATATTGTTTCATTTTTTTCCATAGGAATGTACCTGACAAACATCTTGCTCATAGAAGAAGGTAATCCTGACTTCCTACCGCGGGCTGCAGAAGGACTTATAAATTTCTCAAAGCGCCGAAAAGTTGCTGAGATCACTGGAGAAATTCAGCAGTATCAAAACCAGCCATATTGTTTGGAAGTAGAACAACGTATTAGAGTAAGTACTCAAAGTGATCAGTCATTCATTGTTTAGGAGAGGAATTTTCTTTAATCCTCAAAGCTTGATAACACTGACACATGATGATCCCCTTAAGCTTGATACACTGACACATGTGATGGTCCCCTCAGCTTGAGACACTGATATGTGTGGTAATCCACTCAGCTTGATTCGCTGACATGTGGTGATCCCCAGAGCTGGATACACTGACACTTATGGTGATCCTCCTCAGCTAGATATAATTACTCGTTTGATGATCCTCTCAACTTTATGCACTGACGTGTGGTGATCCCCTCAGCTTGATACACTGATGTGTAGCAGTTCCCTCAGCTTGATATAATAACCCATGTGGTGATCCCTTTAGTTTGATAAACTGACACATGTGGTGATTCCTTCAGCTTGATAAACTGACATGCCCAGTGATCCCCTCAGTTTGATGTTTGATGCACTAATGTGTGTTGATCCCCTCTGCTTGGTACACTGACACATGGTAATTCTCTCAGCTTGTTACACAGTTATGGGTTATGATCCCCTTAGTTTGGCACACTAACATGTGATGATCCCCATAGCTTTATATATTGAGTGAGTTGTAAATGGAGACTTCAGTCTCACCTGGTGATTCACCATGGTAAGTGAAGTGAAGAATTAAGAAGTATATATTGATTTGGAAGCTTGTGTGTTCTTTAGTACACAGGACACTGTTTGAAGATGTGTAGTAGGGAAGTGAGAGGCTGTATGTTCATCTACCCTACGAAAATGGGAATATGAAATTAAAGATTACAAATTAATTGATTAATTGTTACTCAAGAGTTTCTAAGAATTGTCATTGTACTTGAGCTTTTACTGAAGCTACATTTCTCACTGACATCCTAGAAGTTCTTTATCTGTTCCCTGATTTTATTTCTTTTATGTTGCAGACCACATGTAGGGCTGTCACATTTTTTAAGGATCAGGACTCCATTACCTGTGTGTTAGGACACAACCTTTTCAAGCAAGATCATCAATGCCTGTTGGCACACTGGCTGGTTATATTCCAGTTGGTATTATTCAGATAAATCAGTGTGATTTGTAGGATTATCAGATGTTGTCCTTTATTTTCTCTCCCTTATTCGCCTTCACCCTTTTTTCATGTTTCTTCCGCAGGGTGCTACCCTCCCTCTACCATCCCAAACTCATGTTCCTGCTGCTGATACCTGTGTACTGTATCATATCGTCCGTAAACCATATAGTTCCCCCTTTCCGTACTGCTGCCGGATCATTTTCTATGATATGCTGCCATGGGACCATTTTCTATGGTGTGCTGACGTCTGTGGTGTGGCCGTGACGTCACAGGTCCCCGCACTGTATAGATCCCCACATGCACGGGAGCCACGCTCTCCCTTTTGGCTCAGGCTCACACCTCTCCATCCCTCCCGCCCTCCCCACTTGCTCTCCCATCACACGCACGCAAACACAGAGACGGATTGTCAGTTAGCACACCAAAAAGTAGTTCGTGAAGATATAATTCTGTCCTAATACAGGATGGATGTGAATCCAATCAGCTAAGAAGCACTGAGTACAGAAATCGTTGAAAGATACTAGCGCTTGTATGATAGTGAAGAGAGGTTCATAAATGGGCTCCCCGTGTGTTTAAAATTCCCTTCCCTTAAACACACACACACATACACTACATACACGCATGATATATACGGTTGACATTATACGCTTATTTCGGTTGGAAACCGATCGACGATGAGGGATGGGACAAATTATATGAAGGAGAATTATGACTCCCAACAGCATGAAAAGAAAAAAACCCTCAAGAACTTTTGTGCTACAAGAGAAAGTTTGAGACACCCATTGCGTCTTGTGATTATAGTGTAGCCGTTGGCAACTCGTGTGTTTCCATATCCTATAGAACTCATTACCGTCTCATGTTTATCCGAAAGCTGTAGTACAAACCTGGCCTTTATTTAAAGGCGGATTTTCCACATTCTCAGTTAATGCGATTCTTCATAATGACCTGTTTGCTCTTGACGCATCAGATATGATTTAAGATTTATATATTCTCTGAAACTACTAGGCTGCTCTGAACTATACTTGGCAGAGACATTCTAAACACTAGGCTGCTCTGAACTATACTTGGCAGAGACATTCCTTAGGCGGTCACTGCTTTTACTTGTGTCCGTTAATCCCAAACCACCATCCAATATGGCCACTGTTTGTTGAATTTTCCCCAAACACCCCGTGACTCATTCCCTTCCTGTATTATTACTTTCCAAAATGGTCAGAGGAATGAGCCAAGCAAGATTTCTTCGATGGGATTCACCTGCTTGTGATTGGTGCTGCCCCGCCTAAGCCCATCGGTAGAATTCCCGCAGCTCTCAGGAAGCTGCCCACGTCCACCGGGCGGGACCACAAGTCTAGAAGTATGGTGAGGTTGTGCCTAGTCTTCATGGCATAAGTGTAGGGCAACAGAGAAGTAGGTATTCAGTTTGGAAGTTGTATCTTGGACGTGAGGGGGGCTTAAGGTAAGCTGATTTTATCTCTGTAATATGAAATGGGAAGTTTCCAGTACGGTGACCTGAAAGTGTACCTCTTACATTCCATGGGTGTGTAGTTTCAGGTAGATGTACCACTCACGTAGTGGATCTTAAGGCTGGGTTAGGAGGGCGGTTGTTTAGCGTGTATAGAATAATTAAAGTGTAAAAATGTTTTGTCTGATGTGTTTGTTGGGGTTGGCGGAGATCTGAAAGTTCGGGTTGCAGAATGAGAGGCAGGGGTGAGGTTTTGCATCTAGACTTGGGGTTGGTGGTTAGTTATGAAGAGGTGCAGATGGGGAGAGGGTTAGTGAAACAGTTTTTAAAGGTTCACGGAGCCTAAGAGCTGCGCTACTTCTGGCAGCAGGGAAATGTAGACTACTTTGGAGTGAGAAGTTCTTTGACGAGACTGCACTACCAGTGATACAGCCTAGCCAAAGGTGATTTTTTTTTTTCCTCCCGGTGTAACCTCGAGCAGGCAGAGTCCGGGCACACCTTTGTGTGTGTGTGTGTGTGTGTGTGTGCACCCATTAAGATTTCATGTGTATCTCAGGTGCAGAGTTAGGGCGAGGGTGTGCCGTAAATGCACGTATACGGTGGTCTGGGCCGAGGGTGAGGGTGCATTGTGTAGCCAGTGGGTTAGGGTGTATTCTCTAGCTCTCCGGATGGGGTGTACCCTTTTGGCTTAACCTCATGATAAGGTCCGGGTAAACCTGTCAGATAGTGTCGAAGGCCCTGGTGTAGGGGGATAGTCTGCTGAGTGTTGGGAAAGGCTTGGGATTGTGAAGTGCATCTGGTGTGTTGGGGGTTCGTATGTATGGGGATAGTGTAAGGGGATGTGTTGGAGGCTAGGGTGTTGGGGTTAGTATGGGAGATTGTACATGGGAAGGTCAGACAACAGGAGACCTGATGGTCTATAACGAGGTTATCAGTGAAGAAATGATACAGTGGTTGAAATAGGATTGCAAAGCAGCTGTCACGGCGCCTCCCTCACATCTCTCCCTCTGGCTCAACTGTTGGAGGCTGAGATGTATGGGGAAAGTGTAGGGTGTGTTTTGGAGGCTTATTGTGAATGGGGATGGTGTAGGGATGTGTTTTGGAGGCTTAGGTGTATGGGGATGGTGTAGGGTGTGTTTTGGAGGCTTAGGTGTATGGGGATGGTGTAGGGGTGTGTTTTGGAGGCTTAGGTGTATGGAGATGGTTTAGGGGTGTTTTTAGGAGGCTTAAGTGTATGGGGATGGTGTAGGGGTGTTGTGGAGGCTTAGCTGTTGTGTAGGTGTGTGTTGAAGGCTTGTGTGTATGGGGATAGTGTAGGTGTGTGTGTGTATGTATGTGTTGGAGGCTTGGGTATAAAAGAGGACAGTGTATGGGATGCAGTAGGCGTCCCTGCTACACCTATACTCCTGGTATAAGGGCGTATCAAGCGGGGGAGTGAGGGGGGGTTCTGGGAAGGAGCCAGGTTAAGGACTCGCTGACGTCACTAATGACGTCAGCGAGTTCCTGATAAATTCGTGGTGGTGTTGGTGGGGCCGGGCGTATAGTGCCGTGACCACCCCCTGCTGCTGCTGTTGTTGGCGGTGGTGGAGAGGTTGGTGGTTTTGTTGGTGCATGTGTGTGTGTGTGTGTGTGTAGTTATTTCTACTGTACGGGAAGGGAGTTTTACACTCGTGGGTGCCCCTCATCTCTTGAACATTCCTTGTTATCGTAGAACTCTTTTAACCTTATGGATGCTGCCCACATTGACCACATCCTCATTCAGTCTGTTCCATTCATCCACCACTCGTATATCATCCACTTCTCTTATATCATCCACCACTCATATCATCCACTTCCCTTATATCTTCCACCACTTTTTTTTTTTTTTATATAAAAGTACATCTTGGCATCTTTTGTATCGTCTTTTTTAAATCCATCTTATGTGCCCTGGTTGTCCTGTCCCAACATATGTCGAGGAACTGCTCCCTGTCTGCTTCACCAGTCTGGTTTAAAGACTTGGAAATCGGGCCACCCCTTCCTGTGCTCTCCTCCGTGATGGGTAAATCGAAGGCCTGTAGCCTCCCTTTATTGCACAAATGTCTTTATACTGCTATCATCTTTGTTGCCATCCTCTGCACCTTCTCTCTTAGCTCTCTTGTGCTTTTTAGGGTGCAAGTGGGGAAGCATATTTTAATTTTGGCCTTACGCAGCTACTGAACGGCTTTGCTGGATATTTCCTTATTGATGGACTCGAAAGTAATTGTGATATTTGCCAGCAGACAGTTGGTGTCCATAACTATTCCCCGAAGATCGAACTTTACCAAGAGTTTAGGGACGATGTCCACAGTCCTCCCCCCCAAACACACACACACACACACACACACACACATTCCTGCAGCTTATTTTCCTGCTAGATAATATTCATGTCGACGTCTTTTATCACCCATCTTCATTGCCTCACATTTCCTCAGGTTGAATATATCATGAACCATGTATCAGACCAACTGTGGGGTCTTTTGTCAAGGTCCCTTTGTATGTTTATGCAATCCCCCCATTTTTTTTTTTTTTTAACCTCCCTCGTGACCTCGGCATCATCTGCAAACATTAAAGGAAGGTGTCCATCCCTTCTGGAAAGTCATTCACATAGAGAGAGTAATGGTCCCAGAACAGATCACTGCGGCACTCCACTGTTAACCTGAAGGTACCTCTGACATGCGTCCTTTGTCCTCCTGCTCCTCCTCCTCCTCCTCCTCCTCCCCCGAAGTAAAGTATTCCTCTCCTTATCCCTGCTTGTACATAAGCTTCCTCATCACCCTCCCATGTGGTAGGGTATCAGATGCCCTCTGGCAGTCCAGGTATAGATGATTCACCCAGCCCTGTCTTTAGTCCGGAACAGAGCTCACTCTCTCGTGGGAATGTAAGTGACTCGTTACACGTGACCTTTTCCTGAGACGGCGTTGTCTCTCACTTAGGTCGCTTCTTCCCCCTGGAGGAAGTCATCCATTTTGCTTTCTGTGTGTGTGTGTGTGTGTGTGTGTGTGTGTGTGTGTGTGTGTGTGTGTGAGGGAACATCTTTCTGTGATGATCTTAAACTGATCCAGCTGAGAAGGGTCATAGGCTGGAGGCAGGGC
>JAYMFT010368666.1:0-21941 GCA_038088735.1 Panulirus argus
TATATATATATATATATATATATATATATATATATATATATATATATATATATATATATATATATAAATAGATAGCGTTAATGGGATGGCCTTGATTAGGGCCGTAGCTGCCCATGCCGTCTCAGCTAACGTAAAAAAAAAACTCAGTGGGATGGACTAGAGGTGAAAAACAGATCCAGAATATTAGGAGAATGGTTACAGTGGTCAGGAATATGGGTAGGTTGGGAGATAATTTTCTCTAAATCATAGAGAATGGAGAATGTGAGGGCTTCAATTGCACCACCATCCGTATGATAGGAATTCATCAGTTCCTTTAGTTAATGTTAAAATCCTGAGGTAGAGGATCTCAGCTTGCAGGTAGGAGGATGTACAGTCTCATAGCATGAGTTTATATAGTCAAAGAAAGATACAGAATATGTAGAATTAAGAGAGCAATAGGCGAGACAGAGGAAAAGTGTGGTAGTTAGGAGACAGATCTTGAGCCACATAACATCAAAGATTGGAGAATCAAGGGACTTTAGACATGCAACAGGTGTGTTTATGTTGAAGTACACACAAAAACCACCTTTGAACTGGAATCGTGAGTGGAGATTATAGTTAGATATGAAAAAGGGACTAGGGAGAGCATCATTAGACAACTGTGTCTCAGAGAGAAGTGAGATACTAGAGGTACTAGACAGATGGTGTTCAACACAGGAGAGGTTACTAGAGAGACCATGAATGTTGGTACAGTGAATAGAAAAAGAAGATCTAAAAGAGAGGGAAAGGTTGTGGAAGAAGCCAGTACTACTGATGTCAGAGCCCTTTCTTATATTGGCTGAGAGTAGGCGGAAACCCAGAGATTTTAAACTTCCCATTATGCCGGGGACTAGGGGCCATATATTTGTTGGACTCTGTCATGATAATGCTTAATACTGTTTTAGTGGACATGAGGTGGCAAGAATATTTATGTGATTAAAAAGAGAATATGCAAGGTATGAGTAGGTATATGGTGCTTGTAAGAAGATGGCAAGGCTAGCCTGGTAGTCCTGTTTTGATGAGACACAGAGTAAGACTAGCAATCCCATGGAGAGTCTAAGATGGTTCCGGACGCCACTTTAAGGCTCCTCAGTCAGGATGGTAGTACAACCCTGAGTGGCTGCTGTTAACAGCTGACTACCTGATGGGTTGCCTTGCTGTCATAACAAATTTTGGTGTTCCTCAAGCAGATGTTCTGTGCATGCCTCCATCATCTAGATCATCACTCTCCTTTACATCTTACCAGGTGTGCTCAACAGTCTTTTACTGTAAAATGTGCCTTCCCTTTTGTTCCCCTTCCCTTGTATAAGGGCATTATAAAAGGATTCTGCTGGTTCTCAAGCAATTTGAGTTGTTCCATAAATACACCTATTAGCCTAACTGACCGCTTGATGATGTGTCATCCCCTTTCTTAAGAAAGTCAATTTGTAATCTCACCCACTTCTGTTGCTTTGGCATGCTTCATCTGACTTTGCTGCTTGAACATATATTTGACAATCTTTCTAGAAAGCATAAATGATTTTCCAAAAGAGGGTTGCATGGATCTATAACCTTGAATGCCTCTCCAGTCATGTATAATACTTTTATTTGCTTTATCATTAATTAACCATTACCAATGAGATCCTAGATATAAAAGTCCTACATAACTCACAATTGGCTGTTTCATCACAGTTTGAAGATATCAGATGATGCCACGTGATATCAAAATACAAAATAAATGTTTTGACAAACAGTGACAATCACTTGCCAAGATGTGGCAATATTCCACCACACTTTACAACAAGAGACACCATTGGTACACTGTTTAATCATTTCCATGGCATCAGCATGGGTCATATCTTTGGTTTAATTTCCATCTCAAATGTAAATTACATTTTAAATCTAGAATAGCCAGCTATACATTTCTAAAGAAATGTTCACTTCAAAAATGGCCATCATATTTGTGACACCAAGCATTGTCAGAGTAAACTCCACACAAAATGACCAGCAAAATGCTAATGTGTAACTAAGTAAACTCTACACAAAATGACCAGCAAAATGCTAATGTGTAACTACAGTATCTTAATAATATTTCCCATAAGTGCAAAAATAACAGGAAATACCAGAAAATTAATACTGTCAATTTTAAGTCACACTTCAAAGATAGATATACAAACTATACATTTCTAGAGTAAGGCTTGCTTCTTTATTTGTGACAACCATTGTAACTGTGCCACGCTCCTCATGCTGAGCTATAGTGCTCTGCCCTCACCATACACCATTGACTTATGCTGTAAGCTACAGCCTGTATTAGTGAGTTTTATTCATTTTTGGATTTTCACTTAGATTTAGATGGATTAGATATATACTTTTCAATTTTTATTTCCTTAAATGTCCAAAATTTGAAATACTGAGCTTGAGGAAGGTCTTGAACGTATCCCCACTTTTATTATAAAGTTTTACCTTTGCTCTGAATGATTTTTGTTCGAATGAGCATTCCTAGTTATGCATCTCACATAAAGTAAGGGAGTTCTATATCATAATTTACCCAAGGAAAGCTGTAAAAGGCATGGCTCCTTATCAGCACTCAGACTTAGTTCCCTACAGCATGGCAGGTATGGAAGATTGTAGAATTTTAGTACAGAAATTTAAAGATGTTGTGAATACAATGAAAGATCGTTTTAAACACCTTGACCTCAAAACTAGTCAAGGCATTGCCTCCAGATTTTAAAAACTATTGAATCCTTAGGGTAGAAATTTAGAATGGTCCTGTAAGTACAACTACTTTCAAAATGGCCAGCTAGCAACCTTGGACTGCCTGAAAGAGCAAAGAAGCAACAGGGAGCTTTGTCAGAGACTAAACTGTGAAGTTAGGAGAAACTTTAAAACCATCATAAGGTACATATAAGCTCCTGAGTTAAGATAAGGCCAGCCCAGTGAGAAGTTTCCTAACCATTAGCCTCTTCAAGTATCCTGCAATGGATATCAGCAACTTTCTTCTGAATTACAGAACCAATGATTGAACATCATTCTTCTTACAGTCCTGAATCTAAGCATACAAAACCTCCATGAAGCACTTTAAAAAATCCTAAATTTTTTTAATACAAATTCCATCTGTATTTGAGCCTCCCTGTTCTTATAACGCAGACTTGCAAATAATTGCACATGATGCTAATTGCATTCTCTACATGCAATCTAAATGCCACTTTAAACATGCCAAAACACTGTTTACACCTATTCGATGCCCTTGACGAGACAGAATAGCCTTTAGTAGACATTTCACTATTATTGTGTAACAGATGATAACAGTAACTGAAAAGTTTTATGATACTGTGTTAAGTGTGCTGTAATATTTTGTTAGGAGGCATGATGCCATGCTATGATTAGATGATAGACATTACATAACTAATTTTTTGAGAATGCTTACTGTGAGTGCTCAGGAAGTAATTTGATTGTGTGACAACAGACAGCTGAGTACATTTCACATGGTCCAAATACTTACTCTTTCTATATTTTTGATAAGTCATCACTTGAGATGCACAGCAAAATTACATCACTGAGTAGTGCTCAAGTATGTTATGCATGTTTGTTTTATCATCAATATATATACCTCTTTTCTTATATAATAGATGATTGTTGGCAGGAAATCTATTCACTCTGTTTAGA
The DNA here is from genome assembly GCA_038088735.1 of Panulirus argus. Classification (NCBI taxonomy): domain Eukaryota; kingdom Metazoa; phylum Arthropoda; class Malacostraca; order Decapoda; family Palinuridae; genus Panulirus; species Panulirus argus. Next base: position 3,664 of record JAYMFT010368666.1, read on the forward strand.
AACCCTAGAATTGCACTTAAAATACATGCCAGAGAATTTTATGTTTGTTTTGTTTGAAATATAAGTGAAGTTGTTTCATGTTGTACTGCAAAGCATAAGCATGAATAGAGTGAAGCTTGTCATGGCAAAATACTGTGATGGAGAAGTTTAGGAAAATAAAAGTATGAGAGAAATGAATGCAAAATATCAATAGATATAAGATTTTGTAATGTATAATAAATTGGTAGATGGATTTGAAGTTATGTATTTGGTTACGTATATGTAAATTTTAGTCACATTTGAATTATGGAAATTGTATTTTCCAGTGACTGAGTGTGAACTGCAATATGTAGCCCTACATATTTTTATACCTCAGTATATGGAAGACTAAATGTTCACATTTATTTATAGAATTGTAAAATATATGCAGTAGCTATGTAACTATTGTGTTTTTTGTAAATTTCAGAGATTCACGGAGATGCATGAGATACGTAGCATTCCTAAAGCAAGAAAACCATATTTTATTTGTGGGTGATTCAAGAATTAGACAGTTATATCTTGCAATGGTCATAAAGGTAATCTGCATACACTGTTCATAGGATTTTTCACTCTGTGATTTATCTGTGTGCTTCTAGAGGTTGAAAATTCTTTGCTCTGCTGATCTGTGAGTTGTAAGTGATAGGTCAGATGTAATCATTAAACAGACAAATGATTCCAGAAATTATTTATGTCTCTTCTTTTACACAGGTTTGCCTTTTCCCACATAGTGAGTTAGCACCAGGAACAAAGAATTGGCCTCATTTGCTCACATTCACTCTTTAGCTTTCATATATAATGCACCAAAACAAGAGCTCCCATCCAAAGCCAGATGCCACATACCTTTCCATGGTTTCCACCAACTTTTTCACCTTCCCTGGTTCAGCCCATTGACACCACATCGTTCCTTGCATACCACATCTCTCTAGTTTTCCCTTCCCCTTGCATGCCATACATTTTCCTGCATTTTCAGTGCCCCTAACCTTCAAAGCATCTTTTACTCCATCCTTCCACTTCCTTCTTATTTTCCCCCTTTTCCTTGTTCCTTCCACTCTGACATGTGTACTTTCTTAGCCTTTCCTCACTCATCCTCTCCAAATGTCCAGACAACTTCAGTACACCCTCTTCAGCTCTACTATTACTGTATCACCTCTTATTCAATCAAACCTCCTCCTATTGCATATTATGCTTAAATATTTCATTCCCAACACATTACTGTAGTCTTTATGTTTTTGTCTAAGGCCCATGTCTCACATCCTTACTGCACCAGCAGGACTACTATGCCATCAAACATACTCATTTTTGCCCTTAAAGAGAGTGACCTATCTTTCCACAGATACCTCAATGCACCCAAGATCTTTGTCTTCTCACCCACACAATGACTCACTTCAACTCCCTTGGGTCTATTTCCTTCCATATCCACTCTTAGGCCTCTAAAACACTCCACTTCCTCCAATTTCTCTCCATTCAAACTCTCACTCCAAATAACCTGTCTCTTTTTTGCTGCTAAACTTAATATCCTTGCTTTTAATTATGTTTACTTTCAACTTTCTCCTTTCACACACCCTCCAAAACTCAAATACCAGCTTCTGCAGTTTCTCTTTCAAATCAGCCACCCGTGCCATGTCATCAGCAAATAACAACTGACTCAACCCCCCCCCCCAACCCAACCCAACATACTGAATACCAGCTCCTCTCTCCAAGACCCTTGCATTCACTTCTTTCACCATCCTATCCATAAACAGGTTACACACATCCCTGCCACAGACCCATTTTCACCAGGAACCACTCACCTTTCTCTTTACTTATTCATACATATACCTCACTTTCTTGAAAAAAAACTCCTGACTGCTTCTGTTAGCTTTCTTCCCACACCATGTGTCTGTGTCACATTCCACAGATGACCAGTTTCACTTTTTTTTTTTTTTTTTCATAAATGCCATATACAGATCCTTCCCTTTCTCATATAAATTTCTCACATACATTCTTCAAAGCAAACACCAGATCTGCACATCCTCTACCAGTCCTGAAACCACATTGCTCTTCCCCAGTCTGATACTCTGTGCATGCCACCACCCTCTCAATCACCACTCTTTCATACATCTTACCAGGTACCCTCAAGACGCTTATACCTCTGTAATGTGAACACTCACCTTTGTCCTCTTTGCCTTTATATAGTGGCACTATACAGACATGCCACCAATCCTCAAGCACATCACCATGATCAAAGCACACATTCAGAATCTTAAACAGTTATCCTCTTAAGAAATGTAATTGTACTACCATCCACTCCAGCGGCCTTGCTACATTTCATCTTTCACAAAGTTTTCACCACCTTCTCTTTTCACCAAACCACTTGCCATAACTCTCTCACTTTGCATGCCTCCCTGACCAAGCAACCCACACTTACCTCCCTGTCATCAGTCAATTTCAACAGTCCTTCAAAGTGCTCACTCCATTTCTGCTTTACATCATCTCTGCCTGTTACCACTTTTCCATTTTCCTCCTTCACCAGTGTTTCATTTGTTCTTTTAATTTTTTCAGACAAATAAACTCTTCAAAACTTATATTCTCCTGGAATTTTTTTACTACTCACTTACTCCAACTCTCATTTGGCCTTTGCTCCTGCACCTTCCTCTTGAACTCATGCCTCTTTCTCTTGTAAATCTCCCACTCACTTGCATTCGTCTTCTCTCAGTAACGCCCACACACCAACTTTCTTTTCTCTTTCACTAACAGATTAACTTTGTCATCCTACCACTCACTACCATTTCTCACATGCCCACCTCTCACATCGTGCATGCTACACACTTCTCTCATACATGGCAGCACTGTTATCTTAAAACCACCATTCATCATTCCCCTATCTTCATTTTCTTTCACCTACTGCAATTCTACACTCAGTCTTTCTTTGCTGAAGCTCCTTTTCCAAGATCACCTACTTTCACCACCTTTTACTTACCTGCATCATTATGTATTGCCCCGAAAGCCTGTACAAATCTTTACCCATGAGTTAAATGATCAGATATCCCATCAACAACCCCTTCCTGCACATTCACATCCAAGAGTCTTATTTTTATGTCCGCCAATTAGTACATAATTCAGTAATGCCTGCTTACCATCTTTCATACTTTATGATTACTTATGTATGTCCCTCTTTTTATATCAAGTATTTCCAATCAGCAGTCCTTTTTCAGCACACAATGCTAAAAACTCTGCACTATTTCCATTCATATCAGTGAGTAACCAATACCCCTGAGTTCTACCCTTAGCAGCAACATTTTTTATCATACTTTAAGTTGTATGGGAGGGTAGTGATTGAGAGGGTGAAGGTATATACAAAGCTTCAGTTTGGGTAGGAGCAGTGTAGTTTCAGGAGTGGTAGATGTGTGGAGCAAGTTTTTGCTATGAATTATGTATGTGAGAAATACTTAGAGAAACATGGATTTGCACATATTTTGTGGATCTGGAGGGAGCATATGGTAGGGTTGATAGAGATGCTCTGTGGAACATCTTAACAATAAACTGTGTGAAAGGAAAGCTGCTAGAAGCAGTGAGAAGCTTTTTATCAAGGGTTTAAGGCATGTGTGTGAGGTGGAAGAGAAGAGAGGGAATGGTACCAAGTGAAGGTTGTTCTGGAGCAGGGGTGTGAGATATCACCAGGGTTGTTTAATTTTGTGTGGTTAGGGTGGTGAGGGAGGTAAATGTGAGTCTTGGAGAGAGGAGAGAGGGGCGAGTAGCAGTTTGTCGGGGATGAAAGAACATGGAAAGTGAGTCAGTTGATGTTTGCTGATGATGCAGCACTGGGGGCAGATTTAAGTGAGAGACTGCAGTTGGTGATTAAGTTTGGAAGTGTGTGAAAGGAGGAAGTTTGGAGTAAATTTGAATAAAAGCAAGTTTGTTAGGTCTAGTTTGAGTTGAAGAACAAGTTAGTTGGGACAAGTTTAAGTGGAGAAAGATTGGAGGAAGTGAAGTGTTGAAGATACCTGGAAGTGGATATGGAAGCAGAAGTGAGTCATAGGGTGAATAAGTGGTTAAGGTTTTGGGAGTGATGAAGAATGTGTGGAAAGAGATACCGTTATATGGGAGGACAAAAATGGGTATGTTTGAAGGTATAGTAGTTCCCACAATGTCGTATGGATTTTAAGCATGGGCATGTGGAAAAGGGTGGATGTGTTGGAAATGAAATGTTTGAGGACAATATGTGGTGTGATGTGGTTTGATCAAGTAAGTAATGAAAGGATAAGAGAGAAATGTGGTAATAAGATGAGTGTGGTTGAGAGAACTGAATAGGGTGTACTGGAATGGTTTGGGTATATGAAGAGAATGAGTGAGGAAAGGTTGACATAGAGGATATATGTCAGAATTGGAGGGAACAAGGAGAATGGAGAAACCAAATTGGAGATGGAAGGATGGAGTGAAAAATATTTTGAGTGATCAGGGCCTGAAATGCTAAAGGGTGAAGAGTGTGCACAGGATAGAGTGAAATGGAATTATGTAGTATACAGGAGTCGACTTGCAGTGAATGGACTGAACTAGGGCATGAAGTGTCCTTGGTAAACCATGGAAAGGTCTGTGGAACCTGATTGTGGATAGGGAGGTGTGGTTTCAGTGCATTACACATGACAACTAGAGAATGGATGTGAGCAGATGTGGCCTTTCTTCATTTGTTCCTTGCATTACCTCTATAATGTGGGAAATGGTGACTAAGTATGAAAAAATATATATCTTTATATATATATGTACCATGGAAAAGTCTGTGAGGCCTGGTTATGGAAAGGAAGCTGTGGTTTTGGTGTATTACACATGACAGCTAAAGAGTGGATGTGAGCAAGTGCGGCATTTCTTGCCCTGTATATGTATTTATTAAATAATCTCTGAAGTAGGTGAGACAGAATTCTACCTCTTTATTCCCTGCGTGTCATAGAAAGTGACTAAAGAGGGCAGGAGCAGGGGGAGCAGGAAACCTTCCTCTTCTTGTTTTTCAATCTCTACAAGAGGAAACAGAAGTAGCCAAGCGGGTTGTGCTCATCCTCCTTGAAGGCTCAGATTGGGGTGTCTGAATGTGTATGGATGTGGGGATTGGTAGTATGTTTGAGGGAAGAAACGTGGATGTTCTGGCTCTAAGTGAAACAAAGCTTAAGTGTAAAAGAGAAGAATGGTTTGGAAACAGGAGTAAAATCACAGGTTATTGAGAGGACAAGAGCTAAGGAAGGAGTAGCACTATTCCTAAAGCTGGAGTTTTGGGAGTGTGTGATAGAATGTAGGGAAGTGAATTCTAGATTGATAGGGGTAAAACTGAAAGTGGATGGCAAAAGATGGGTGATTATTGCTTCTGCACCTAGCCAAGAGAAGAAAGATCATGAGAGGCAAGTGTTTTGGGAGCAGCTGAGTGAGTGTGTCAGCAGTTTTCGTGCATGAGACTGGGTATTAGTGATGGGTGATTTAAATGCAAAGTGTGGCAGTTGAGGGTATAATTGGTGCACATGGGGTATTCAGTGTTTTCAGTGGAAATGATGAAGAGTTTGTGGAGTTGTGTTCTGAAAAAGACTGGTGATTGGGAATACCTTGTTGAAAAAGAGAGATATACACAAGGATACTTATGTGAGTAGGAGAGGTAGTTAATGGGCATTATTCAATAAGTATTGATTGATAGGTGTGTAAAAGATAGACTTTTGGATGTAAATGTGCTGAAAGGGGCAGCTGGTGGGAAGTGTGATCACTCTCTTTGATGGGTAAGAATGAAGATTTGTAAAGTTTTTTGAAAAAGAGGAGAGAAAGTTGGGGAGAAGAGAGTGGTGAGAATAAGTGAGCTTGGAAAGGAGACTTGTGTAAAGAAATACTGGAAGAGATTGAGTGTAGAATAACAAAAGGTGAAAGCAGATGAAGTGAGGGGTATGGATGAGGAATGGGAGGTATTTAGGGAAGCAGTGATGGCATGTGCATGAGATGTATGTATCATGCAAAAAGTAAGAGGTGTGCATATGTGAAAGAGTAGTGAGTGGTGGGATGAAGAAGTAAAGTTGCTAGTGAAAGAGAAAAAAGAGGCATTTGGGTGGTACTTACTGGGAAGGAATGCAAATGATTGGGAGATGTACAAGAGACAGTGGCAGGAAGTTGAAAGGTGCAGGGGTTGAAAAAGAAGGCAAGTGAGAGTTGGGATGATAGAGTATCATTAAACTTTAAGGAGAATAAAAAGATATTTTGGAAGGAAGTAAATAATGTGTGGAAGACAAGAAAACAAATGGGAACATCGGTGAAGGGGGCATAAGAGGTAGTGATAACAGGGAGTGATGGAGTGAGTATTTTGAAGGATTTTTAAATGTGTTTGATGATAGAGTGGCAGATGTTGGGTGTTTAGGTCAGGGTGGTATGCGTAGTAAGAGAGTCATGGAGAGTGGTTTGGTGAAGAGAGAAGAGGTAGTGAAAGCCTTGTAGAAGATGAAATGCATCAAGATAGCAGGAGTGGATAGTATTGCAACTGAATTTATGAAGAAAGGGGTTGCTGTGTTGTTGACTGGTTGGTAAGGATGTTCAGTGTATGTATGGGTCATGGTGAAGTGCAAGAGGATTGGAGGAGTGCATATATAGTTCCATTATATGAAGGCCAAGGAGATAAAGATGAGAGTTCAAATTACAGAGACATAAGTTTGTTGAGTATGCCTGGTAAATTGTATGGGAGGGTATTGATTGAGAGGGTGAAGACATTTACACAGCATTAGATTGGGGAGGAGCAGTGTGGCTTCAGAAGTGCTAGAGAATGTGTGGATCAGGTAATTGCTTTGAAGAATGTGTGTGAGAAATACTTAGAAAAGCAGATGGATTTGTATGTGACATTTATGGATCTGGTGAAGGCATATGATAGGGTTGATAGAGATGCTTTATGGAAGGTCATGAGAATGTATGGTGTGGGACGTAAGCTGCTAGAAGCAGTGAGAAATTTTTATCAAGGGAGTAAAGCATGAATATGAGTGGGAAGAGAGGAGAGTGAATGGCTCCCAGTATAGGTCAGTGTGTGACAGAGGTCTGTAATGTCACTTTGGTTGTTTAATTTGTTTATGGACAGGGTAGTTAGGGAGGTAAATGCAAGAGTCTTGGAAAGAAGTGTGAGTATGCAGTCTGTTGGGGATGAGAGGGCATGGGAAGTGAGTCAGTTGTTGTTTGCCGATGGTACAACACTGGTGGCTGATTTGAGTTAGAAACTGCAGAATTTTGTGACTAAGTTTGGAAGAGTGTTTGAAAGAAGAAAGCTGAGAGTAAAAGTGAATAAAAGCAAGGTTATTAGGTTCAGTAGGGTTGAGGAAAAAGTTAGTTGAGGTGTAAGTTGGAATGGAGAAAAATTGGAGGAAGTGAAGTGTTTTAGACATTAGGAGTGACTTGGCAGTAAATGGAACCATGGAAGTGGAAGTGATTCATTGGGTGGGGGAGGGGGTGAAAGTTCTGGGAGTGATGAAGAGTGAGTGGAAAGAGAGAACAATATCTTGGAGAGCAAATGTGGGTATGTTTGAAGGAATATTAGTTCCAATGATATCATATAGTGCAGAAGAGGATGGATATGTTGGAAATGAAATGTTTGAGGACAGTATGTGGTGGGAGATGGTTTGATCGAGTAAGAAATGAAAGGATAAGAGAGATGTGTGGAAATAAATAGTGTGGTTGAGAGCAGAAGAGGGTTTGTTGAAATGGTCTTTGACAAAGAGGATGTATGTGTCAGAACTGGAGGGAACAAGGAGAACCTAGAGACCAAATTAGAGATGAAAGGATGGAATGAAAAAGATTTTGAGCGATTGGGGCCTGAACCTGCAGGAGGGTGAACAGCATGCATGGAATAGAGTAAATTGAATGATGTGGTATACTGGGGTCAATGTGCCATCAGTGGACTGAACCAGGGCATGTAAAATGTCTGGGATAAACCATGGAAAGGTGTGTGGAGCCTGGATGTGGATAAGGAGCTATTACACACAACAGTTCGTGCATGGGTGTGAGAGGATGTGGCCTTTCTTTGTCTGTTTCACAGCACTACCTTGTTGAAGCAGGAGGTAGCGATGCTGTCTCCAGAAATGGATGAAGGCAAGCAATTATGAATATGTACATGTGTATATATGTATGTGTACATGGATGTATATGTTTATGTATGTAGTATAAATATGTATGTATATGTGCCTATATGTATATATATATATGTGTGTGTAAGTGGATGTGTCTTTCTGTGTCTGTTTCCTGGCACTACCTTACTAATGCAGGAAATGACAATTAAGTATGAAAAATGTTTATCGGTGTAGATTCTCTTTGCCAGTCCGTGGTCTCACCATGAGTGGAGGACCTGCTATTGGGAATGCCCAGTTATGATGGTCTGAGGATGGTCTGGAACATCATCCAATCACTGAGTGGTGTGTAATGTTGTCCTACACAACAGTAACAACAAAAAAACATGCAATACTACATATCACAATTGTTATAATGGGTCACCCAGAAAAGAATGTGTAATTACCAATATGAATTGTATGGGGAATTAGTTCTACAATTGTGTTATGCCATCTGAACACTGTTTAATGTCACACAGCATCCTAAATTTGTATATGCACTCTGTATTAACCATGTCTTCAGTCATTCTGTTTCATTAATCCACAACTCTTATATTATAATTGTATTTCTTTACATCCTTTTTAACAAGTTTCTTATGTAATTTCACATTATGTCCTTTAGTTGCCTTATCCCTACATCTTTCGAAGACCTTTTCACTGTCCACATCTCCGATTTCTTTTAAGAATTTAAAGGTTGTGATCAGGTCACCCCTCACTCTCCTCTCTTTCATGGTGGGTAAATGTAAAGTCTCCTACCTTTTCCAGTATCTTACCTTTCTCAATTCCTTGTATCATCTATGTTATCCTCCTTAGATCTTTGCTATGAGCTGTTTGTGCTTCTTAAGGTATGGTGAATAAACATGAGAATCACTCTAGTTTTGGTCTTATATTTTCTTATCACAACAGTAAACATGAGAATCATACTCTAGTTTTCGTCTTATATTTTCTTATCCAACAGCCTGGGCTCAGTCCAGGCTGTGGGATTAGAAGACCCCCAAAAACTTTCAGGTATTTACTGATATTTGCCAAAAGACAGTTTGCTTTCCTAACTATTTTCCTAATTTTCCTAACTATTTTCCTAATTTGGGACCCTGGCAACAGGTTTGGGAGATGATGTTGGCTCCCAGATGCTTCTCATACATATTTTTATTTTATTTATTATACTTGATCACTGTTTCCCGCGTCAGCGAGGTAGCGCTAGGAAACAGACAAAGAAAAAAAAAAATCCCCCCGCATACACACATATATACATACATGCATACATATGCATGAAATTTATTTCCTGTTAGATAATAATCATATTGTGGCCATCTTTTGCTTTGTCCCATCCTCATTTTTTTTATATTTGCTAAGGTTGAATTTCATCAGCCACATATGAGACCAACTTTGGAGTCTGTTTTAGGTCCCCTTGTAAGTTGATGCATTCCTCCTCTCTTTTCAGTTTCCTCATAAACCTTTGCTTCATCTGCAAACATAATCAGGTGGGATTTCTTACCTTCAGGCAAATAGGAGAGTAATTGTCTTAGAACTGAACTCAGTGGCACTCTGCTGCTCACCACCTCAACCCATTTGGAAAAGGTTCCTCTAATATGCATTGTTTTGTTTTTCCCCCTCTGAGATAAACTTTTATCCATTGTAGGGGATCCAGCATCTTAATCAGTCTGTCATGTTGTGATCTGTCATGTTGTGCAGGGTCAAATGCTTTCTCATAGTCCAGATATAGGCATTCCACCTAGCCTTCCTTTCTAACCAAGATTGATTTCACTCTTGTAAAACTCTGAGGGGTTAGTTGCTCATGACATCCTTTCCCTAAAACCATGCTATCTCTCACTTGGGAAATTTCTCCTTTGTAGAAAGTAATCCACGTGCTTTCTAAATATTTTTACCAGAACATTACACTCATTAGTGAAACCATTTGGTAGTTCAGTGCCAGTTCGTGGTCTCTTTTCTCATATATAGGAATGAAGTTTGCTCTTTTCTATTTCCTTGGCACTTTGCCTCTCTGCATTGGTTTATCTAGAGTGTCTTCACACATCTTTAGCACATATGTTGAAATTTCAACTTGCTAATATCATTTCTTGATATCTTGCTTTCCAAAACGTCCTCCCTATTGCACCTCAGTGTAGTTGGGGCTATAGTGTCTTCCACTGTCAAAATATTTTTGAACTTCAAATTCAGTTTGTCGTATATCCTTAAATCATCCTCTACAATTTTTCTCTCTAAATCCCTTAACTGACAGCTGACTTATGATGAATTTATTGGAAAGTTTTTCACCTTACCTGTCTGCAGTATTCTTTTTAAGTACACAATGGTTCTCATTATTCTTTTCTTTGTTCATCCTTTCTTTTCCTGCTATACTCCTTTCATGTTCTCTTCTACCTTGCAGAAGCTGGCTGGTTGGAATGCTATGTATATCTTTGCCACTGCACATGTCAAAGCTCCTTTACCATAAATTTATGATATCTTTCATTAAACCGTACCCTTCTGTTTTTTTACTGTTTCCTCTATATTTGAGGATTGAGGTACCAGTTTTTGTACTCCTTCTTTGTAAATATCACAGAAACTTCTCACCACAAAACCCTGGTTTCTGGCTACTGAACTCCATTTCCCAATCTTTATTACCATAGAAATTACAGAGGTTTGTGTAGTTTCACAAGTATATCCTCTTTATGTCTATGTCCTATCTCACCTGACCTCTTTTAATGTCCTTGTTTACTGCAGAGTCAAACTTGAGCATTACATGGTCATTTCTTCCACCTGTCTTATCATGTATAATGAGTTCAATATCCATGCTTGCATGTGTGAAGATAAGATCTAGCAATGATGTTGAGTCAGTCCCTCTCATCCTAGTGTGGTCCCTGCTCTAGTAATGAAGTTGAGTCAGTCCCTGTCATCCTAGTGGGGTCTCTGACATGTTGGTATAGGAAATTTTCCTGTATAGACTCTAAACACTTCTGTTTCCATGATTCCTTATCATCCATGAGATTCCAAATTCCCTAGTGTCTCTTTATAATTGAAATCTCCCATTATCAATATTGTACCATCTCTAAGAAATGAGCGTTTGTTTCATGTACTATCCTGATTGTACCTTTGTTGGTATCATTGTATGTTCATTTGGATCATTGCATTTCTTTGGATGGTTATTTGATATTAGCACCATTATACTCTTCTTTCCTGTGGTTACTCTTTTTATTATGTATTGTCTGAATGGGCCATGTTCCAACAAAGGTATTTTTTATTAAGAGGGGCTACTCCTCACCCTCCTTTGCCTCCTCTTTCCTATCTTGCCGTCATGTACCTCTCTAGGCAGAACAGATGAGAAATTATCTCTTTGGTAAACTTAGTTTCCACCTCTTCAACAGTATCAAGTACACTTTCCTTTGTACCATCCTTGAGTTTCATCTCTTTACCACTTGCTGTTCATCCATCAACATTTGAATACATCACCTGGTGTCAGATATTATAATCTCTTTTGTATCTACACGGAAGCCTTCAGTCACTCTTTAAATTCCAGACAGACATGAATCCAGCTCACACCCTATAGTCATCTGGAAGAAACAGTCACTGCCATTAAACAAAACACCAGCCAATTAGGGCATCATATATGACAAACATAAAATTTAGTCTCCACACCAATTGAGTACCAAAGCAACACACAAACTAAATACCTTAAGAAATCTAACTCATCAGATTTGCACAAGAAAGAGTCCCATAGCATCCCCTTCAAAAATTCATCTGCTCCAGTCTAAACTATGCCTCACTTGCCTGATCTTTCACCCTTTCAAGGAAATACAGTATAACAAAACTGCAAACCAAACTAAATAGAGCACTCAGAACATTCACTGGCTGCTTAGCAACCACAAATACTCAACACTTATACAGTGAAACAAAGCCCTTCCTGGTACAATCCCACCTCAACATGCTAAGCACTCTCTTTGCAACAGCATTAGACCCCTACCACCCAAACCACTCCATAACTAACTGCCAACCCCTAAGCAGAAATAAAAAGACTGCCCTTGCTTCATATATCAACATCCTTAGCTCCCACCCTGCCCTTGCTTCACATATCAACATCCTTAGCTCCCACCCCAACAGATTTAACACTGACAAAACACATACACACTGAAAAGACCTGACAAGCACTAAACAGCTACCCTTTAAACTTAGTCTTAAACATTTAAACTTAGTCATAAATATCATCCCACCAGACATACATCCATCTGAAACTCACTCCCCATATGAGCATGAGTCATACTTTACCATCTGTTCTCTGGACATCACTCAACCCTACATTACTGCAAACATCGATTCATCACATCCCAGGACCCTTCGTGCCCACAATGCAAAAACCACAATGAAGACTGAGCAATTACTGCTCAGATGCCCCACACTCTCCTCACATAAATTTACACTAAACATAACTCCACTTTATGACCTATGGTCTTCTTTCCCTATACAGGTAGTCATCGACTTATGACCTATGCGACTTACGACTGACCGCATTTACGACCACTTCCGTACGACAGTTTTTGGCCAGCTCCTGGTGCTGCTGGGAGGCTAAGTGCTGGGGACGCTCACATCATTCCCGCGCCCTGCACAAAGCTCCCTGCACATCACACTTCCTCCTGTGTTTGTTTGGCTTTCACTTTGGAAATTTTTCTACAGTATCATTAAACTGTATAATATGCCTAAGGTAATTATAACATAGGTCAACTTACGACCAGATCGACTTACAACTGGTCTGTCGGAACGGATCGCGGTCGCAAGGCGACGACTACCTGTAATTATGGCTGGCATCCTTTGTGCTGTGGGAGTTACATAAAGATAGGAGGGATTCTAGAGGGGGAAAGCAAGAAAGTATATATACTTACTTCCTGCCTTAGGAGTCCCTTCTATCTTTAAGAGGCACCTGCGACACCCTGGAAACCGGCCACATCTCCTAGTCCGGAACATAGGTCTTAAAGTGTGGTAATATTATGTGTGTGCCTGTGCAGAGAATGCATGGCAGTTGAGTAGTAGTTGCTCAGTTACTCTGTTGTGATAGATGCATCATGGCTATGAAGGATCTTAGGCTATGTTGAAATGGAATTTGTAGTGTTGTAGGGATAAGTGACTCACAGACCCATTCTGTAGTTATCTCTTATCAAAAGGGCTGCTCCTCCCTTCCCTTTATCTTCTCTTTCCCTTCTTGCTATCAAGTAGCCTCTTTACAGATTATGTACTTCTGACTGTACTGCTTATTTTATCTCATTCTTCCTATGCCCTAACTCTTTTGATGGACACCCAGTTAAATTCTTTGTTGTTTGGGAATTTCTTATAGCCCACTCTAGTTCCTCTTAACTATACTGATACATACTGCAATTTAATCATCACTGGACATCCTAGTATCCAACTCTACTGATACATATTGAATGTAATCATCACTGGACATCCTAGTATCCTAGTATGTCTTTACTGTATCTTACATGTTCATTTATGTTGGGCATTTTTTAAAGCCTTCAATATATTTCCATTATGTTCTCTACATACTGTCTCTGTTGTTCACATATCTGCAGATTCCTCTGTCCTAACATTGCTCATTCATGTTCATCATAACTCCATTCTTTCACTAAATCTGTGTTTACGCTCACTTTTCCACTCCTTTCACTCTTAATTCAGTTCAGCATCTGTTTGTGCTTGCATACATACTATCTCTTATATTCTTATCTTTTAATCAAGTGCTTACTTCCTTCAGATTGGTTCATTGCTAATAACCAGGGAGGTATATTACCAGTACTATCTGCTTGAGTATTGGGAAGGTTAGTTATGGCTTTAGAATGAGCCAGCACTTCAGTGGTTGTTTAACTGCACCCCTTTGACCCAGGTAGCTATCCTTTCTTTTTCCCTCATCCACACGTGGACTGCTGGCATTCTGTCCACAAACATGCAATCTCTTCATGTCATCACTTACCTCACACACCTCATTCTTCGTAACTCTAGATCTTCTTGTGGTGAGTACTATGTGCTAGCCAGCCTTTTGGCAGAATGGTATGAGCAGCATATAAAAGTAGTAGACAGGAACATTTAGGCAGGAGCATTAGGTAGAAGTAGTACTTAGGAACATTGGGCAGGAGCATTAGGTAGTAGTCAGTAGGAACATTAGGTAGGAACCTCTGCAAACTGCACTAGAGTTGCCTCTGCCAGGGGCCTGTTAAGGGTGAGGCACTAATGACTAAGAAGTGGCACTGGATTTCACTAGTTATGAAGACTCTATTTCCATGGCTACCCCATAAGGGGGTTCCATTTGGGAACAGGCATCTATTGCTAGATAGATAGAATATATTTTTTATGTGCTCTTTCTGCTTCTGTGACTGTATATCTGCATCATGAAATATACAGTACTCTTGGCATTCTTTTGCTACGTACTCATGTGTTATATAATTATCTATTTGTAGTTACCCATTTGTACTGAATGGGGAGGGAAGTTTACATTCATGGAGCCCCATCTCTTGAATATTCTTTACTATCATGCAACTTCTTAAATTTATTTATGCTTTACATTAACCATGTCCTTAGTCTTTCTCTTCCATTCATCCACTATTATTTTATCAGAATTCTTCTTTACATCTTTTTTAATGAGTTTCTTGCTTAATTTTATTTTATGTCCTTCGGTTGCTCAATCCTTACATCTCAAAGAAATGTTCACAGTCCTCATCAGTGATCTGTTTTAAGATCTGAAAGGTTGCGAGCTGGGGAGGGAATTTTACACTCATGGATCTCCAGCTCTTGAGTATTCTTTACTATCAACTCCAGCTCTTGAATATTCTTTACTATCATACAACTTCTGAGATTTATCTTTGCTCTACATTAACCATGTCCTTAGTCTGTCTCTTCCATTCATCCACTATTATTTTATCTGAATTCTACTTTACATTTTTTCAACAAGTTTCTTGCTTAATTTTATTTATGCCCTTTGGTTGCTCTATCCTTACATCTCTCAAAGAAATGTTAACAATCCACACCACTGATCTGTTTTAAGATAGTAAAAGGTTGTGAGCTGGTCACCCCCACATAAACTCTTATGCCTTATGTTGATGATTTATGCAGGGAAAACATTACAGTAGTATATTTTTTGTACTTAGATAATAATTCCACGAAATGCTTTATGTGTGTGTATCTTTCCATCAGAACTACTAATTCATTTTATATATCTTCATCTGCTCAGGTTGCTGTTACTTATCCAAAGTTTCCTGAGTCTCCACATGAGGATATGCATTATAATGATAGCAACTTGCATCTTAACATTGAATTCCTGTGGAGGCCAATGATGGATCAGCAAGTAGCCAACATTCTCAATCTATTGAAGGTAACATGTGTAACTATTCCACTTTTCTGATAATTTTTTGATTTGATATAAAAAAAATTTGTTAGATGTTTTGGTAGTTTGCATATTTAATGAAATCATTCTATCAGTGCTAGTCAGCTATTTGTATACAGGGATTCCTTGCCATTCTGATTAGTCTCTAATGAATGACTGATTGTAATGGCGGTGATACCACTGAGAGCAGATATAGCATATGGTGAAGTGCTCTTTGGTGATAAGTACTGGGCACTGGTGGTCCAGGTTAATGTCACTAGCTTGCATTAGTGGTAAGGAGATGTCTATTCCCTCATCTACCTGTAGTGAAAGTGTGTGTATGTGTGTGTGTGTTTGTGTAAGGTGTCTGGGTATTACCCATGGTCTGTCAGGATGATTGGGGTCAGCTCAAGTCTACATCCATGTAGGAGCCAGGATTGTTAAGACCTTCTGAGACAAGAAGTTTTTGAAGGATGTAGCTCTTGTCAGTGACATCTCAATCTTCTGTTCTTGAGTAATTACCTATACAGTATGGGGAGGGAAGTTTATGCTCATGGGGTCCCAACTCTTGAACTTTCTCTGATGTCATACAACTTCTTAAATTTATGTATGCTGTCTGCATTAAGCATGTCCTCAGTCATCCTTTTCCATTCATCCACCACTCTTATACTATAAAAGCTCTTCTTTACATCTTTTTAACAGTCATCCTGTTCCATGCATCCACCACTCTTATGCTATAAAAGCACTTCTTTGCATCTTTTTAACAGGTTTCTTGCTTAATTCCATGTTGTGTCCTGTGGTTGCTCTATCCCTAAATCTCTTGAAAAACTTGTCACTGCCTACCTCATCAATCTGTTTTAAAAAACCTAAAGACTGTGGTCACGTAACCCCCTCACTCCTCTCTTCTCCAAAGTGGGAAAATTTAGAGCCTTTAGCTTTTCCTTACAACTTGTCTCTCTTGATACTGGTACCATCTTTGTTCCCTTCCTTTGGATCTTCTCTGTTTGCTCTGTGTGCTTCTTTAGGTGTAGTGACCAAACTGGAGAAGCATATATTATTTTTGGCCTTATGTAGGTAATAGTTAGTAGGCAGCCAATGACCTGGCAGGTACTACCAGTACTACCCGCCTGAGTATCGGAAGGGTTAGTGACAGCTGCACAGTGAGCCATCTCTTCAGAGATCAAGTTGCACTCCTCTGACCCATGTAGCTATCTTTTCTTTCTGCCTCACCCACACATGGACTCCTGGCATTCTGCACGCAAACACAACTGCTCCTTGTCATACATTACCCTTGACAACACTAACTCACACAGCTCATTCTTTGTAACTAAATTTTCCTGTGGTGAGCACTATATGCTAGAAGTGCCTTTTGGCAAAAGGATAAGAGCAATAGATTATAGAAGTAGATAGGAACATTTAGGCATTAGGTAGAAACACTAGGTCAAAGTAGTAGGTAGGTACATTAGGAAGGAGCATTAGGTAGAAGTAGTCATTAGTAACATTAGGTTGGAGCCTCTGCAAACGCTGCATTAGAGTTGCCTTTGCCAGTGGCCTGTTAAGGGTGTGCATTGGGGTTCACTAGTTATTGAGACTACTGATGTGGCTACCCCCTTGAGGGAGTTCCAGTTGGGAACAGGCATCAGAGTTATAGATAGATAGATAGGTGTTGGATATGAACAGTTCTCTAAATAATTTCCTCTTCTTATGCTTGAAACCTGTTCTGATATTTGCAGGAAGACGGGCTGTCTCATTTTCTTTTCTCTTAATGTGGGATTCTGGCAACATGATGGAGACAGTGTTGATTCCAAGGACCTTCTTGCATGGTGAACCCTGAAGCTTATTTCCTGCAAGATAATATTCATATTGAGGCCTTCTTTGTGCCATCCTCATTACATTACATTTGCCTGAATTGAATTTCATCAACCATGTATCAGATCAGCTTTGGAGTCCGTTCAGGTTCCCTTGTAAGCTGATGAAATCCTCCTTGCTTTTTACTCTTTACTTTTGCATCATATGCAAACATATTCAGATACTAGTCCATACCTTTAAAAAAGTAATTCACATAGATTAAGAAGAGTTACGTTTCCAAAACAACTCTGGCACTCCACTGGTAACTTCCTGTGGTGTAGGCTTGGGGCTGCTGCATACGGAATCCCTTTAGTCTTTTTTGTGCCTGAAGTGCCACCACTGCATGCAGGCAGGTCTCGAGATCATATATATATTATTATTTTTTTTCATTATACTTGATTGCTGATTCCCGCGTAAGCGAGGTAGCGCCAGGAAACAGACGAAGGAAGATCCATTCACTCACATACACACTTATATACATACATGCACATATACACACTTATATACATACATGCACATATACACACTTATATACATACATGCACATATATGCACAATACATACATACACATTTAAATGCGAAAGTGAGTAATGTGGCAGTTGATGTATAATTGGTGCACATGGGGTATTCAATGTTGCGAGTGGATATGGTGTAGAACTCATGGATTTGTGTGCTGAAAAAAGACTAGTGATTGGAAATACCTGGTTTTAAAAGAGGGTTATTCACAAGTATACATATGTGAGTAGATGAGATAATCAATGGGAAATATTGGATTATATGTTAATTGATAGGCGTGTAAAAGAGAGACTTTGGATGTTAATGTGCTTAGGGGGGTAGCTGGTGGGATGTCTGATCACTACCTTGTGGAGGCAAGGGTTAAGAATTGTAGAGGTTTTCAAGAAAGAAAAGAGAATGCCGAGAAGAGAGTAGTAAGAGTGAGTGAGCTTCGAAAGGAGGCTTGTGTGAAGAAATATCAGGAGAGAATGAGTGTAGA